>JAQBSW010006763.1:0-45913 GCA_029291075.1 Eudiplozoon nipponicum | reverse complement strand
TCATCCATTCTATTCTATTCTATTCTATTCTATTCTATTCTATTCTATTCTATTCTATTCTATTCTATTCTATTCTATTCTATTCCATTCTATTCTATTCTATTCTATTCTATTCTATTCTATTCTATTCTATTCTATTCATCTATTCTATTCTGTTCTATTCTATTCTATTCTATTCTATTCTATTCTATTCTATTCTATTCTATTCTATTCTATTCTATTCTATTCTATTCTATTCTATTCTATTCTATTCCATTTCATTCTATTCTATTCTATTCCATTCTATTCTATTCTATTCTATTCTATTCTATTCTATTCTATACCAGACAATATAGCAAACCTACAACAATTATTTTAATGTAAGCAAATCATATCTAATTATTATATACGTGTTGCAATTGAATGTGATTGATTAAATATTTTTTTAAATATTTAATTCTATACGAAATGTTTTTTTTGTCTTCAAGACTGAATCATTATGCATAAATAAGTACGAGTTGCCTCTGTCATAACTCGTTTAAATTATGCCTCAAAGGAAATTCATGACTAATTTATACACTGATATATTAGATACGACCAAATAGAGGAGAATTATGTTCAGGGAAGTATCCATGCCGATTTTATTTATTTATGTTGTTTTTCTGGACGTAATGCAAAGAAAAACGCCAAAAATGTTACCAATTTATATTTAAAACTTTTAAAATTCTAATTTATACTAAATATTACTTGTTCAATGTAACTTTGTTTTTTTATCAAACAGTCAATGGTTTCGATTTCAATTTGGCTGTAGATCTTCCAAGTAAGTCCCAGAAATGGAATAAAAGTATAAATAAATGACAGTTGTCTTATTTTATTAAACGGCATCATTTTTTCATGCCATTTCGATGAAAGTAACCACAAGACTAAATTGTTGATAAATTTAATCCCATTTAATTATATAAATATTTGTAACTATTGTATTTTCCTGAACCACAAAACTTATTGTGATTTTTAAAATTATTCTGGTGGAGTCTTTATAAGTAGAATAACAAATTGGTTAATGTATAATTAATGTTTTATATAAAATTGTTAGCAATATTTTTATTTTCATTCGCAAAAATTTTTGTATTAAGGCTAAAGCCGAAATTTAATGTCTTATCAAAAGTAAACTTTCAATATAATATGATATTACAAAATAAAATAAAATGAAAATATGAATCTCTAATTCAAAAATACACGTTGATGCACAAGCGTAATACGTTTTGCGTAATGATTTTCCATTTACACCGTATATGGCGTATTTTAATCTTCGTTCTAAAATGTCAATTCAGAAGTGGTGCAATCTTAATGATATTATGTACGACTGATGCGCAAAAGCAGAGAAACTAAAGCAATGTACAATGTACCGATGTTTATACGAACTGCACAATGCAATATTTTAAGAAATCAAACCTACAGATAAAATTCTTTAAATCAAGTTTGCGGGCTTGAAGTAAACACCAATCCCATTGTTTTTAACCAGTCGTCGAACAACATAGCAAAACTACCGCCAGCCGCAACGCACTGACGCGTTTCGACCTTCCATGATCATCATCAGAGTACGACGGCACACTGACTATCGAGGATCAAACCGCATTGAATATATATGGAAATCAAATTGATATATGCGGCTCTCACCTCTAGCAGTCTCGCATACATTGAACTTGACTGGAAATGTCGGCTGCACAATTTCTATGCAGTCACGAACATTAACTGTTTGCAGTTTTCGCCACATATAAACATATAAGCAATACAATAAAACAATAACTTATTGCGCGGGTGGTGGTAACAATTCTTTAAATCAAGTTTGCGAGCTTGAAGTAAACACCAATCCCATTGTATTTAACCAGACGTCGAACAACATAACAAAACTACCGCCAGCCGCAACGCACTGACGCGTTTCGACCTTCCATGATCATCATCAGAGTACGACGGCAAACTGAACATCGAGGATTAAACCGCATTGAATATATATTGAAATCAAATTTAGATATGCGGCTCTCACCTCTAGCAGTCTCGCATACATTGAACTTGACTGGAAATGTCGGCTGCACAATTTCTATGCAGTCACGAACATTAACTGTTTGCAGCTTTCGCCACATATTCATATATAAGCAATACAATAAAACAATAATTGATTGCGTATCGTACAATTGGCCCACGTTACTTGATAAAATATATAGTGGGTATAGGTTTTACTGATGAATCGCCAGTAAGCCCAAAACGCAAATATAAATAAAATTGTACCTTTCGTCATACTCAATTTGGTTTAACCTTCTTGTTCTTTTGGAAATAATTGTTAAACATGCGTTTAACACCTAATAAGAAATTTATTTATCAGTTCCCCTCAACAAACAGCATATAAAATTTATCCAATCATCTTGTAGACTGGTTATGTACTTATTGCAATCTGTTCATTTACCATCCAAAATATGCCGCGGAAATGCTTCTAACATCGGCCCATCTACTTTTGAGAATTTTGCCATATCCACTAAGCCAGCCCGCTGGTATTAATGGTTAAAGCAACTGACAACGAAACAGACGTGCCCAGATTCCTGTCCGACTGTTTAAATCAAAGTAGCTAACTTGAATTAAATATTTTGTTAGCACTGCCGGTACAAACTATTCACACAATTTGTCTCCTAAAGAATGCCTAACAATCAACCGTTACATCGCGATCCTTTACTTCAATCTTTTGTTTGATATAAAGAACATCATCAACAATTGAATCATGTTGGCAAATTTCATCAGATTTAATTATATCACTAATTGTTGTGATTGGGCTTTCCTGAATTTATATTTGTGGAATGGAAAACCTTAATCGATCAATTTTATTCAACGTCATACTAAAAAAATGAGAAATGTTAGGTTCCAGGATCGGTCAGGAAGAAATCTTTTAAACCAATTTCAAATTATTGGATATACTCACATTAGGGTTAATTTCTCTCAAGATGTTCATATTACATTAAATAATATCTTACTAAGGTCAAAAAATTAAAAATTCTAGACTGTCAGTTATTTTATAAATACGATGGAAGGTTTAAACATACATACAAATTCATCATTAATAAACTATTATCAAACATAATAACTATAAAGATTGTAGTCAAACATATCCAAGATATGTATAAAGTATAAAGGATTATCTGCCTAGTGCTTATTTATAGATTAACATGATTTTAATATTCTTTATGGCCAATCAGAAAAAACAAATTGTTGCAGTTCCATGTTACTCAAATTTGCAGTCGATAAACCGAAAGTAGAAACTTCATTCAAGTATTTACCTGCAATATAATGACAAAAAAAGAAATTTCGTACTGATTTATACACTGATATAATAGATACGACCAAATGAAGGAAAATTATTTTCAGAGAATTTTATACATTATTTTCGTGGAATTGAAACAGGAAAAAGTTTAAAATGTTACCACTTTTAATTTTCACTCTGGTAAAATATAAATTTTTATTTAAAATTTACTTGCTCGTTGCCCTTTTGATTTTTAACACACAGTGGAAGACTTCGATCATCTAGTTCGTCCAAGTAAGTCCCAGTAATGCTATAAAGGTATTTTTAAAGTAAAATTGCCTTTTTTGTTAAATAAGTACATTTTGTCATATTATTTCGCAGAAAGTAGCCATAAAATTAACTGTAATTAATTAAATTATTTTATTCGACACGAGAGAAGTTTAGCCTGCCAGCAGTTTTTTAGCATGTAAAAAATTATATCGTGCTTAATTAGTGCCTTAATTATAAATATTAATAGCTACTGAATTTAAAATATTGTCTATTTATGTAAAACAACAGATATGTCAATGAATCATTTAGTTTTTGTATAAAAATTTTAACAATATTTTTATCTTGAGTTGCAAAAATTTCTTTATTAAGAATTACGATAATATTTAATTTCGAACCAAAAATTATGCTAAAAATAGTATGAATAGTATGGCTGTAGTATGAAATGCATTATATGGAAATTATGAACATCTCATTCAGAATTACACGTAGCTGCACCATCGTAAACGACCTACTTAATTATTTTCCATTTTTACCATATATGGCTTGCATATTATATTCGCTCTACAACATCTAGTCAAAAGGAAAGCAATCGTAGTAATATTATGAACGAATAAAACACACAAGCAGAGTAACTAAAGAAATGTATAATGTGCCGATGTCTATAGAAACTGCGCAACACAACATATAAAGAATAAATCGAACGGATAGAATTTTCCATTAAACAAAGTAAAGTAAGTTTATCCTTTATCGACTTCGGCTGTTGATCCGGGTACAGGTATTGACAAAATCAAGCTTTAAAAACATTTATTCAGATTTTCACTATTTGTGATTAAGATAACTTAAACAACGAACGCTGGTTGCGAGGGTGCTGATAATATTTACTATAATCAAAGTTGCGAACCTTATAAAAAGAACTGACCCATTAGGTACAGATATTTGGCAGTATAAATTAAGAATTGTCTTGTCGGTGTCAAAATATGTCCAGTACGAGATGAGTTCACAATAAGGACGAAATCTGTCTTTTGGATGAATTGATTATAATAATTTTTTTCACCGCCAGCGCAATCATTGTGTGTTTAATTATATAAATGTTTAGTTCGATACCACTTCCCCAAATGGTGTGGTGTCTGTTCAGTAATGACAGATTGAGGATGGTGAATTGGAACTTTAGTTCTAAAGGGATGAGCTCCACCTAAATTGAAGATTAAACTAATTACATTAGTTTGTATATTTATGAAAATTGTGTGCAGCATGCGGCAGCCTGGCTCAGTGGTTAGAGAATCATGTTCCGAAGTAGGCGTGCCCAGGTTCAAGTCATTTGATCGGCAAATACTGGCCAGTACATGATGCGTTCTACTACTGGATGAACTGCCTTTTCTACACTATACAATTCTTAGTTTACACTGACATATGTAAGTAATTAATGGGTCAGGTGATTATATCAAGACCGCAACCTATATTTTCGCGGAAGTCAATTTACTAGAATTACTTATTGTATTTATCCCATTTATCAAATTGTAATGCTTTTATAATTTTCTATTAAAGCTCCTAAAACATCAACAACACAGTCACCAACGGAGACTCTTAACAAAATTGAAGGTCGGTGACTTGGTTAAATTTTATAATTTAATTTCTGCATGTCATAGAAAATTTGGGTAATAAATAAGTCAATGCAGCTGTAGGAAGATTAGCAATTTAAATGAAATCAATCCTTATCTGGACAAGACCACATTTATTGTATTCCATGTTAGTGAAGAGAATGATGTAAACTTTGCACCAATTGAGAATTAAAACACTGGCCACCTGTTTTGAAATTCGATTAATTCTCATATGGACCTATTAAACTATTTAACAGTACTCCCATTTTGAACTCTATTAATTATTTTGAATTTATTGATGGCAAACTTCTCAAACCAAATACAGAATCCATTCTCTCATGATGACAGATAAATGAATTTTACATTTATTTAATTGTAACTAATTATACTTCTCCAAAAATTTTATTAAGTCTTTTCGCAGAAGTCAAATTACTAGAAGTACTTATTTTATTTATCCAATTTATCAAATTGTAATGTTTTTATAATTTTCTATTAAAGCTCATAAAACATCAACAACACAGTCACCAACGGAGACTCTAAACAAAATTGAAGGTCGGTGACTTGGTTACATTTTATAATTTAATTTCTGCGCGTCATAGAAAATTTGGATATAAAATAAGTCAATGCAGCTGTAGGGATTTTAGAAACATAAATGAAATCAATCCTTATCTGGACAAGACCACTTTTATCGTATTCCATGTTAGTGAAGAAAATGATGTAAACTTTGCACCAAATTGAGAATTAGAACACTGGGCACCTGTTTTGAAATTCGATTAATTCTCATGTGGACCTATTAAACTATTTAAAAGTACTCCCATTTTGACTTTTATTAATTATTTTGAATTTATGGATGGCCCATTAATTACTTAAATATGCCAGTATAAACTAAGAATTGTATAGTGTAGAAAAGGCAATTCATCCAGTAGACCGGTTTTGTCTACTGGATGTATAGGACCAACACATATGTTATTAGATTATGAATATCCTCCTGCTGAAGCATCATATTACGCAAAGTTCATTACTGGCTTTTTCTTTCTTAAAACGAGTATGAAGTTTATATCCATTTTTAGTGAAATGAGAAAATTTTTAAATGTACAGTTTTGTATGGTTGAATTGCAGTGTTTATGTCTGACATGAAGTATAACAGGTTTCATGTGATTATGATGAATATCTTTAGATATCGTGGTTTAGAGGTTGATTTACTTCTAAAAATACACCGACCTTATTCTTAGTCCATACTTATATGAGTTTATAAATACTTTCCACGATTAGTACGTTTTACATGCAAGAAAATAACATTATTAAAAACTTTTCGACGTATGCTACTAGACTAACTTCATTTGAGACTTCTGGAGAAATCATCAATAGCTAGATATTTGCAACACTTTTTCATAATATTACGAAATAATATAATTTGTGCTTAACGAATTTGTGGATATTTTGAATGTACAAACACGTTTTTAACTTCGTTTTGTCTGAGGAGCACTCAAATTCAACTGACACGTCTTTTCCGGCTTTCCATTTATTTTGTGGAACTCAACGACCCATACATAAACAGAGCTTTGCGACAATTATTTTATTGATAACATTATTCTCACCCAATTTATTAAACGTAAGTCGTCCTTTTTCGAATCAGTTTAATCAATACTTGCTATTCTTCTTAGAGAAACAGCCAGGCGATGTCAGCTTAAATTTGTAGGAAACGTAGTAGTTTGACTTTACAATTGAACACTTGGTTGGGGCTAGCCGTTACATGTTATCTTTAGGCAAACCTACGAATCCATCTACCAGACACAAAGTTCAATGGAGATAACTTTTTTTAAATAATAAGCCACTCGTGGCTGTGGTAAACGAACTAACCTCAATAAACTTGACATTTTAAGACAATCATTTGATGCTCATAGATGATGATCAAATGTTGAGTACGCTTTAGACATTAAAGCTAACCTTAATATGCTCCTTTCCCCGCCAGCATCAGTGAAATGCTTAATCCTCTGTTATCTTCTCGGATGACGATTTCTTTTGTTTGACTCCAGAATTGTCTCATGAGCTCCACATAATTATAATCTCACTATCTTGCTAGCAAGCTGTGTACACCCTTGCAACTTTAACATTGTTGAATCAGAATACTCAGTCTTAAATTTGCGCATGCTAGACACAATTAGGAAATTTAATGAAAAAATCCCACTTCAGCACCTACAAGCAAGGCTCAATGAAAACTTATTTAGAAAATTTTCCTCCTGCTTCTACAAGATTGGATTCCGTGTATAATTGTTTCAACAAAAGTTGCATGTTTAGGAAAATCTCAAATTTGCACTAATAAATCTGTCCCTATTTGAATTGTTTGATATTCAAATTAAAAAAAACCCGAATTCATGACTTCTCTTTTTCGAAATATCTATATTTACGGATCACAACAAACCGATTAGCGATGGATGCTACGGATCTTGTTTTGCTTGACCAGCAATGCGTTTACAATTTTCATTATCTTCAACATCAAAAGTGAATATTGTTATTGCTGACATGATGTTACTCTACAATTATAATCTAAAATACTTGTTTAAGGACCTTTAATTTGATTGAGAGTTTTGCCTTTATTAAAATGTTTGGTATCGGCTGAGATATTTTTAACGTGGAAGCCTTGGCGTGAAGTTTTCTATAGATTAGGTTATAGTCATTTTATATCGTGCAAATGCGAATTTTATTGCGACGTCAGTGAGGAAATTTTGACTCACCGCGTGTTACGTTAGCGGATTGCTGCTTTGCACTATCAGATTCGCAAAGATCCGCTTGAGTGCCCATTTCCAAGTACGGATCGATTTTGTCTTCCATTTGGCTGGATGCGGATTCGTCCTTTTCTTTCGAAAGCTTCAGCATCGTTCATAATAACCACAGGAAATGAGGTACGATCTAAACTTCGTTGACAGGCGACGTTTCAGTTTGTCCTTTTAAAAACTATGATTTGGAAAATATAAATTAATATTTTCGTGAGATTAAATTTTGCTATAAATATCGATTTATTTTGTTCAATTTTTTTAAGACTATTACGTTTTTAAATTTTTTTCTTCAAGCCCCTAAATTGGTAGTACAAAATGCGCTTACGTACAATAATAAAGGTAAATGACTCGTTTTTATAATATCATGTATAAATAATTATTTTATTAAACAAAATATCAGCATTTAATGGAAAGTTGGACATAATATATTTAGAAATAAAATTGAAATCATTCATCATCTAAATCAATTCACATCGAAAATATTTGTATTGGTGTAAAATATTATTCAATTATTCGAAGAAATAAGTATTTCGACAAGTGTATAGCAATATGATCAAGAATTATGTGAACCAATTAAAGTATTTAATTCAACTCACGCTGTTTTTTCTTTCAATAAAAGCAGAAAACGTACTGTTTTGTCAGAAGTCACATTTAACTCGCTTCTTGAACACGGCAGACAAGAGATGCTTCAAAGTTAATGGATATCGGTTTGTCGATAAACAGTCATTTATGTCAAAGAGTGAAAGTAAAATTTTCACTGGAGTAACGGGTGTTCAGAAATAGTTTTAATTCTCAATTTTGGTAATTTTAGCATACAATGAAATCCGTCGTATTGGTACCATCTACCGACTCGGAAACCATAGTGTTAATACCATGTACATTTTCGGTACTATAATGATGGTATCGGGTACTGACACAATAGTCATAGTGTTGGTATCCTTTACAGACTCGGTATATATATATATATATATATATATATATATATAAATATATATATATATATATATATATATATATATATATGTATATATATATATTATATGGAGTCAATTAGCGTTAAAGTCGCATTGTCGAGAATTTATTTGGTTTTAGCTTCACTACTGCAGGTTTACACATTCGTCTAGGAGATTTTACCGTCCTATTATCCCACATTCCTCACAATATATATTGGATAAAGGGCGTAATACCGGCTCATAATTATGTGTCGCCAGTAAGCACGAAACAAATGTGCATGAGATCACACTTTCTGTTCATGCTGTCTATGGTTTATCCTTCCGGTAACAACTGAACTAATTTGTTACTAGGTCGGCAACACCTAATTCATACTTAAAGAGTTATGTGAAAAATAAAATTAATTATTTTGATCTCTTTTGAATTCATTATCAGACATAAGCAGGAATTTCAGGCATATTTACTTTATATATATACGCATATATATATATATTTTTTTGTTTATTTTGCGATAGTTATTTTATTTGTTATTCATTTATTATTTATTATTATTATTTATTAGCAATTATTAACTATCCTCATCATCATTACCAACGTTATCATTATCATAAACATCACCATAATCATTAACATCATCATCATCATCAAATCATCATTATCATCATCATCATCAACAGCGTCATAAGAACTTTTATGGAGATCATCATCAAAGCAGCAACAACAACATCATCATTAACAATAAAAAAACAATAATAATGATAATAATGTAATTAATAATATTACATTACATCATCATCATTATCATCACCATTATCATCATCAACAACTTCCTCATCAATATCACTAATTGACTGCGTCATTCTATTATCCAATTCAACTTAATTTAGTTAGTTGTTTATCATATCGCAGATATAAAAAGTTAAAGTCAATCAACAATTAAATAGAAATCGTAAGTATTTTAACTGCCTGTTTAACAGAAATTATCTAATAAACTAACTTTAAACCTTTATCACAATAATGAACTCATCGATCAGACTTTGAAAGCTCGTTGAAATAAACTGCAAACTGATTACTGGCGAGACACGCTTTCGGGCTCCCGGAGCCTCGTAATATGTTGTGGTTTTGAGTCAGAATTCTACATAAGCAAAAAATTATATTTTATGCAGTAAACATTCAATGATTGCGCGTGTTTGGTTAAGAAGTCCTTAATTTTACAATATATGTTCTAACGATATCTTACATCTGTTTGATAACTTGTCAATATTTCTTGTGCTGAGCATTGCATTGGAAATAATCTTCGTTCATACGTATATATATATATATATATATATATATATATATATATACAAAATTACAAATGAATAAATGTCTAAGCACGCAAGTTTACATGCACAAGTAAACACAGGAAGGTACACACAACTATAAATTAATATCATGCACACTTGCATAGCTACTTACATACATACACTATTCGATACTTATATACATTCATGCATACACACGTACACAAATAAAACATGAAAAATATTTTACAAAGAAAAGTTTTTTACCCGTCGCGTGGCTCCAACATATTCGCCTGCTTGAAGGGATTTGTGGAAGAAAAGGTAGGAGAGCATCGGGACTGTCTATCCAACACATTCGGCACAAATGCTAATGGTTGTCGTTCTGAGTTTTAGTAGTAACTCGAATTTGAAATATGTGGTCCATGCCTATTAAATAACATCAGTAATGAAACAGATATTTCATTACTTTATACAAAATCGACCACGGAATCAGCGGAGTATATTAGTGCTAATGCAGAATCCATACTGAAACTGTCTATCGAACAACACAAATGACAGTTTAAAATATATGCTATATTAAAACGAAACAGATGTGTCAGATTTTCAGATCAAATGAAACTAACATTTGTAATTCTTTTGATATAATATAAAAGAGAATTATAAAATTATTTATGGTGCACTTATTAAAAATAACAAGCACCTCAGCAACGTGAATTTCTTCCACGAATAACAGTTATGTTGTCAGAGTTTATCAAATAATACCAGGATGAAACATATGTTTGTGGATAATTTATGCTAAAACAGACATGAAATCATCGGTGTATAAATGATCCAAATGTGCATTGGTACTCAAACCATGAATCTGACTACACATTTGACAATTTAAAGCCAAATAAGCATTGGGACGACACAGATATGACAGTCTTCGAAAACCAACCGAAAGTAACATACTTAAGAGATTTTAATAATTAAATTATATCCAATTTAGTAAATTATTTTATGTAAATGCTGTAATTCCATTGTTTTATAACAGAAATTCTGCAAAGAAGTTCTAATGGGCTAAGGCAGACCCAAATAAAAATCCACAATGTTCAGCTCGAAAATTAACGCATAAAACAACAAAATAAAAATATAAAGAATTTACAATTCAATCCAAATTAATATTTGAAATTGTTGATGCGCGCGTCCAGCATCAATTACCTTTATCAACTAGTTCAAACATTGAGAAGAGTATCGCAGAGTTTAAAATAACTAAATGAAATATTGTAACAGAAAACAACTCTATAAAGTTGAATAAAAACCTGAAAAGAGATATTAAATGGAGAGGGAACCAGAATATAGGACCTTCAAGTACAAAATGGTAAATTGGACTAAGACATTTAAGGGAAGGATGGGAAAATAAAAACGGTTGTGAAGACCGGTATTGAATTTCCAGACTTAATTGGGAATGAACATAATCCAAAGGCTGAAATCAGAACAAGGCAAAGAAATTTTTAATATTCTGCATATGAAATAGCAGATGAGTAATACACGCAGGACCAATAAATAATGTTCAACATAAGCGAGGATGCTGAAAAGAAGGATGTTCTCAAACTAAACTGATCATCAAAGCTTCGGCCGAAACAAATGTGATAAAACTATTTAGAGTTGGACAAAAGTCAGTCTGCCAAAGATCAGTTGTAATCAGCTAAATTGAAGACCGAAAGGCAAAAAAATTGAAGTGGTTGTTCGGAAAACTGTGGAATCGTGCAAATTATAAGGTATTCATCGGACAAGGCAAGAAAATCCTTCAAAAAAGCTGGCTGGAGCAAAGCAAGTCACAACAGCCCAAAATATAATAGATAAAGTCATAATAAAAGACGACAAGATACCTCGGACTTTGGTAATAAACTCATGCGTCAAACGAAGAACATTTGTATGAAAAAGCGACCCAACAACTGGAGGTCTGCAGCAACTTCCTTCCAAATGTCGAGTGTCTGGAAAAGAGCCAAATTATAATGGAAAGAATTAAGAAAAGCCGATTGACTCGTCAGATCAGTCCAACCTTGCAGATAAATATTCTGTATTCTATACAAATGTTATAAGTATAAAAAATCATGTAGTATAATTTTATGACAAACAGCATATTTGATTTCATAACTTTTATTGAAACATGGTTCCATAAATACGTATATTGTCATGAATTTTAAACTTAAAATTTAAAAGTTCCTTGGAAATAAATCACTTGATTTTGGTGGTGGAGGTTTCTCCATCTATTGAAGATCTGTGTTTTATGCGAAACTACTATACACAAATTAAGTAAATACGATTACTGATGTTATTTCTATTCATATTGATATATTGATTTCAGCTGTCGTCTAAAGATCATACACTTGCATGAAATATAATGCCCGTTTCACTAATGATGTTCAAGTTATATTTGAATATCAAGGATATTATATTGTTGTAGGTGACTTAAACAGATTTCTTAACAGAGTAATACTATATCTAATCTCTAAAAAATATTTACCACATATTATAAAAGAATCAACTACCGGTTATGAATGCCCAGATCATGAATATTTAGAAACGGAATTGGTTTCTCGTTTAAGTTACGGACTCGTTTATTTCTTTAATGACCTAGACTACAAACAAATCGTCTTTGGGTTGAAGAATTTTTCGAAGGGCAAACCTTCGAACGTACATGTTAAAAACTTTACAATTGATTGACAGCTACGCGGAAGTACGTGCTTGGTTTTTACCGTATTCATTACAACAATTCTAATTATTTTGTTTTTCCTTTGTATACAATGTTACATAATCTAATTCAAACTACTCTTTTTGAAAAAGTATCGAAGAAGTTGAAACGAATTATATGCCATCTAATAATTAAAAGTTAAAATCCATTGGAATGTAAACTAATTCACTGAATTCAAAGCTTAGACTAAATGCGTTTAGTAACGAAATTATTACATTACAAATGAAACTACAAAGATGAACTGGAGAGATAATACCAAAGAGGCTTAAAAATTACTCAGTTTGGCTACGATCTTATTTAAAACTATATAAATTTTAAAGCGAATGATGAACTGGTAACTGATTCAATCTATAATGAATTTATCTGTGATTTGGATTAGCTTTTCAATAATCGAATGTGTAATAAGCAGAAATCATGCCCTATGTCTCAATCATACAATTAAGTAAATAATCACGATCGGAAACATGTTATTGACTATGAAACGTCAAATGGGATAATAAAAATAAAAAGAACATTTACGGATATCGATGGATAACTTAGGTCAACAGGCTATATCATTTTTTATTTACTATGCTCTTTTTAACATGCTCTTTAATGTATGGTACACTTATACAAGATTCGCAGGCAAAATAATGCCAACGAGCATTGATTACTATCAACGACCCCTTCATTCTTGAAGATAATCGAACTAGTCACAATAGATCATTTAGAAACTAATTTGCCACTAGATATTTATAAATTTACGCAAGGATGATCGACCACCACGTATAACATGTAATTGTTCTAGATTAGAACAAATACGAAAGGAATAATTGTATTTGTCAAAATCTCGTAAATGTTTGAACATCACAGGGCACTTAAATCGGCCTGACACTATTTAAATTCGTATTTGCCAAATTGTAGAATTTAGTCATCGAACGCCAAATCGGCGAATTTAATTTTGGTGATATGACAGGATTAAATTATTTTGATATTCATGATTTTAGAATAAATGACGTTTTCGTGATTAAAATCGCACAAGAATCTAAAAACCAGTGCCTAATTATTCAATGTACCGCTTCTGCTCATGTAAATCTAGAAAGAATATTTGGCATTGCTAAAAAAAGATCGTCGGTAATGCAGCGAACTTAGTGTTGAATGGTATTCAACCACAAATGTATACTATTTGAATTTTGCATACATTGGAATACACAGCCGCTACTTGGAACCATTTACAGAAATATTAATTAAACACACTGGAAGCGGTAAGAAGCATACTTTTAAAATAAAGTAGAACAGGAGAGTATCAAAAGCGTACTTTTAGGCTAAAATATGCAGTTTTGCATTCATTATGCTTCAGATTGCTGCGTTACTGTACCCAAATCTTTCGCTTAAGCCAATGGACAGAGGTGTATGAGAAAAAGAATGGAACAAGGTCAAAGTTGGGACTGTCGGCAATGACATCCCCTATAATAAGAAACCAGCTGGAAATTATATTTGAATATATAAAATTTACAATCAATGACAAATTAAGATAAATTAATTTACAATGGCTTTTATCTATATTGTATTGAGATAATGACAAAACATCATAATCCACTGTAGAGATTTGGATAACTTAACAGCCTTTTTACTTAGTTTTACTTTATATACCTTTATGACTTTGGCTTTCACTAATTAAATATTCATCTGTAAGCACGTAGAACATCACCTTAGGCAGCGCAATAATTTGTAATGCATTTGTTCCAAAACATTTTAAATCATTTGCTTATAAGGAGCTGATTAAGAACCCCCTCCCTGAAAATAATTCTCAGTACAAAATTGCCTGCTTGGTGTAAATCTTGCAATATGGAGAACAAATATGGCCATATTCAAAATCGAGAAAATGAAACATGCGTAGAAGATATGATTACTAAAGCCATATGCAGTATCAAAACTATATGCAATGTAACTTTTGAAATTTATCAAGCGAAATAATTGCGTAAATAACTTTAAAAAATGGTGACTACATATAATCATTTTACATTAATACGTGCCTGAGACTAAGCAGCAATTTGTGAATATATTTTAAAGCAGCTGTAAATTCATCCACTTAGAAATGAGCTTGGCTTGTTCGACGACTGGTTACTCAAAAAGGAATTGGTGTTTTCTTCAAGCACGCAAACTTGATTTAAAGAATTTTTACCATGCGCAAAATCAATGATTGTTTGATTGTATCAACTTCATTTTTAAAACTTCACTGGCGACATTGTAACAAGATATGTGTCCTCTATTCTAAAACGGTTATTAATTCAGCAGCTAAGTCAACGTAGAACCCAAACTTACTTCAGAGTGGATGGTTTAAGATAAAATTTACATTTGGACAGCACAGATATGACAGCCTCTTAAGATCAGTCGAGTTAAGCATACGTGAGAAATTTAATTACTAATCTAATTTTGAGGGGAAAAGTTATTCTTGTATGTAAAGAGACAAATATATGACATTAACCTTAGCAAATAAAAGATGTGTGGTTGATTTATATTGAATCTTATCTGAGAAGACACAATAAGTTTTTAATTTTCGTTTTAAAGCAGCCATGAGATTATAAGATGAACGTAGGGCTAAATATGAATCAATATTTAAACAACCATTGCTACTGCTTTTTTTCATTAACAAACCCATCCAAGACTCCGAAGCAAATGTGCTCCCGTTCAGGACCCGTCCAATGAAATATTTATAACAGTACGTGTTATGTTCCCAATAAGTACGAAACCAATTTACTGAAAAAAATTAACTTTGTTACCTTTTGAAATGCTTTGTTTATATTGAAAAACATTTAATTAATAAGATTGGAGTTTATATAAACATGCAGCCTCCAATCAAAACACTTCACAGTTGACCGATTAAAGTAAATTTTCCATTTGCACAACAAACATCTAACACACTTGCCTTTACCAGCAATCAAAGAGAAACAGCCGTTAATGTCGATATCAAATATTATTTACCAATATAGATGCGCAAGTTGTCGATCAACTTAGGTAGGCCGATCGACCAGACGGTTAATTACGCGAATGAGAGAACATTGCAACTTAAACGCCTGTTTTAAATAAAATGGTGAATACGAGTCTGCTATTGCGCAACACATCATCGAAACATTGCACGTATGTTCTCCAGACGTAGCATTCAAAGTAATTACTAAATGCAAAAACAAAAAGGAGCTGGCCACATACGAAGCCTTATGGATAAACAAATTGCAGCCGGATTTATGTAAGCAGAAGAAGCACGTACAAACATTGAGCTTGAACTGGATGCGACGCACGCAGTTTGATTGGTTTCTATTTTTCACACTCTCACTATGTTAAAATATTTCTATCTTGTTTTGCTTTCCAATTTATATTTAAAGATATGTTCATTAGTAGATATTTGAGAAGACCATGCTAAAGAAAATTTTCTTATATCTGATAAAATTTCTTTTTGTTTTTGCACACAGGAAGGGTAAAATGAATTTTATTAAAGCTCGCATTTCAAAAGAAACATCTAACAGTTTTTAAGTATGAATCTAGCCTGACTTACGGAATTGCCTTTATTAATAACCTATAAAAATGTGAACTTCTATATTGGTTGCAATTTAAAGTTTGCCAGGCATGTCGTCTTTATAACGGACACTGCCAAATTAGAAATTTGTCGTATATATTTCCTAAGTTACACTTAAATATACCGAAAATGTCAACACACACTATTTAAATCTATTTGCGAATAGTCAGGTGAACAAATACCTTATGTCCAACGGCAAAAATTCTTGACCGAAAATTTCATCACTTCAATGGGTAGTAAATATTAAGACGTCATGTAGATTAATAAAAGTATTCGTTTTTGTAACTGGGTCAAGCAAGTCACCTTTGGCTATATCAATTATCAGTCCATAATTTTCCATAAAATCCAACTGATCTTCAGTGTCAAAATACTTAACATATTTTCGTAAATTTGATGTTTATAATATCACTTAATAGGACTTTTTCGCATTCCAGTTTATTCCTCTAATTATATTTGATCCTGGAGCAGCACTTTGGAAATATTGATTCACGTAGGCATTTTTGTTACTCATTTTAGTTTCACAAACCGTGTGTGGTCTGCAATCAACATCAATACATTTATCACGATGGCTGGTTTATGCAGGATGTTTTCAACTGCTCAAATTTATCCTCGACTAAGTTTTTGACGAATATTTTTATTTGTACTGCATACATTTTGCTTGTTTTTTCAGTTTTCGTATTAAATTAAAAATTTATATTTCATCAAATTGAACAAATAATCAAAATTTCCTTTTCTCCCCTATATTTAATGTTTTTTCCTCATACTAAAATAAAACTTGCATATATTTGCATTTATATAAGCATGTTTATATAATTTATTTTTCTATGGAGTGGTAAATATTTGGCACTTAATATTCGCAATTCATGTAGAATCATAATCATTAGATATTTTAACTATTTTTTTCAAAAGGATAATAATCTAAAAATTATATCACATTTATGTATAGATATATGCATTTAAGTATGCATGTTTATATAATTTTTTTCTACGAAATGGTAAAGATTTGGCACTTAATATTCGCAATTAAATTAGATTCATAATTATAAGAAAATTTAACTAAAATTTTGCAAAAGGATAATAATCTAATGATTTTATCACATTTATGTATAAATATATTTGAGCATAAATTAAGCTCATACACACATCGCACAGGAATTCATAGGCAGATATTTTGAGTGCATCTATGCACTGATTGTTTTGGCTTGATTTTTGTAAGTTTTAAATTGCTCTTAATTGAATTTATCGAAAAGTTCTTCGACAGACGCCAGTTTGGAATCAAATATTTCGTTAAATTTGCGTAATTTGGAAACTAATGCGATATTTATGCCAGCATTATGCCATTTTTTTATATGTGGAGACAAACCATTCAAGGTAAAGTAGTTTGCTCACTATTATTCATTAAATACATTCAGTCGACCTCCGTAAATACTACTCTATTGTGGCAATCGTTTTCATCATGAATACCATCTGTATCCTCATTCTTTTACTATAATAAAGGTTGCAAACAAGATATAATCATGACCCATTAAGTACTTACATTTTTCAGTATAAACTAAAAATTTTATAGTGCAGAAAAGGCAATTTATCCAGTAGACCGGTTTCGTCCTTATTGGGAATTCATCACGTTTTGACCAGAATTTACTGTGGACAGCGCTCGAACCTAGGCACGTTTGCTTCAGAATCTAGTCATTTAACCACTGAGCCACCCTGCCTCACACTACACCACACACAATTTTCAGTCACATATTACTGATGTAACTTGGTTAGTCTATTTTTCCATTAGACGGAGCTTCTTTGGCATCCCTTTTATACACTAAGTTCCAACTAACCTTCCCCAGTCTGTCATTACTGAACAGAAACCATACTATATAAGGAAGTTGTAATTAAACGAATTTTTATAAATATAAACGAAAATAGGTTGCGCGGGCGGAGTTAACATTTAATATAATCAAGGTTGCGAACATGATATAAACAACTGACCCATTAAGTACTACCATTTATCAGTATAAAATAAGAATTGTATAGCAGTAGAGGCAATTAATTCAGTAGACTGGTTTCCTTCATATTGGGAACCCATCACGTACTGGCCAGAATTTGCCACGGACAGTGCTCGAACCTGGGCATGTCTGCTTCGGAATTTATATGAAACATAATAGACATAAGTATTTGATGTGATATCGTTTTTTCTATTGTACATTTTATCATATTATTAATATTTATTTGATGGAACATGCATGCTTTGTATCCTAATAAATAAATTCCATTCTCTTCTAAACATTTGACTGCAACGGCAATTCACTTTATTTATTGAAAACAGTTGAAACGTGCGATGTTTATTTATTTTAAATTTGCCGTGAAGAAACAAGTATGCATTAATTTATATGGCATGGCGTAAGTAGTTTCATGTTCGTCAATAGTGAACTAGATATTTAGGCCAAAGCCAGTAGAAAAAAGTTATAATCTCATGGACGCCAGGATTTCCTGTTTGACTATGAATCATCATTAGAAAAAATTGTTATAAAATTTGTAATTGCAATAATACTTGGCGAATTTTACTATCATGCTGGTTTACAGCTAAAGACCTACAACCTAGGGCCTTATTTTTTCAAATTGTACTTTGACATAATTCATAATAAGAAGGAAAGATCAAAGTAAGACGAAGAATCTTCCACCGTACAACATCGGATGAATTATTCTAGGTTGAGCAATAAACACATGAAAGGATATGCACGATAAATACAAATGAATTATTTGTGATTACTGGCGAATAGTGATCGGAAATATGGTCCAAGTGTGATTTAATGTCATAAAATTATCCATTTAACATATCAATCACGTAAGGTTGTATAAATTTTGCTAACGTGCACAATAAACGTATAATTATTTTATTTCTATTTTACACGAAATAATTGAGGAAAACCATTTACAAAAATATTCCATTCATTTATCAGGAAAGAGCATACATTTTTATTTCAAATTTCAAATGTTAGATTGACACGAATGACAGACGCAAATTATAACTAATGAACCGCAATCAATCACTTAAAAAAATTCGGCGTACTAAAAATCGATTCATGCTGTCGTGATGCGAATATATTATAAAAACTAGCAATGATCAAACCCTTACTTAATTCTTCTAATCATCATAACGGCATGTTCAAAGCATATAGGCATATTTCAATTTCTGAGTAATTTTGATTATATATGTGTGAATATATTATTTAGGAAAAGCAAATGTTTAATAATTAAATGTTTTTCTATTGTGAATAACGGTTGGTTTTTTCGAGAATAAACAACTACATATTAAAATCCATCTATTATATGCACACTGGGCCTCCATTCGATTATGTGAATGGAAGCAGTTCGGATTTTCCATTTTACTTTTAATTTATTGCACCCATGATACAATTGATATTTTTTCGTGTATATATGTTAATGTGTACGTGTATGCATAAGTGTAGAGATCAAAATTGACTGATATCATAAATAAAATCAAAATCCTTCCATAAGCCACTTATGTATTAAAATTTTACCATGTTGCGATGCCTTCTCCAAAATGACTGATCGCTGGTGGTTAGTTTTAACTTTAGGACGATGACGATGGCAGATAAGTAGGTTTATAAAAATAAAGTTACTTTAGTTCTACGATTTTCGAGAATGTTGGATATTTAGAAATTTTACAAAGAATGAGTACCTTTATTATATTCCATAAGACCGATGTCTTTTTTGTTGCACAGCTATCAATAGTGGCCATATTTTCCACGACAGGTATTTGAACTAGTAGGCATTCGTTTCTGTTTCTTACAAATAATTAACTACAGCATAAAAAAATCTATATTGCATGAATTGAATTTACTTTTATTTGTTCTATGTGTTTTACCTTATTCTAAAATATTACTCTCATCCATGTATAAAAACTAAATTATACATATATATATCCAGTCAAATGTTCATTTTTATTGATATTTGTCATGCTAGATTAATAAAAGTTCATTTTTTCGTAACAGGGTCTAGCTAGGAACTTCTGGTTGTATCAATTTTCAGTCCATAACGACGTATAAATACTGATACTCTGATATTTGCCAATCCATGTGTTTTAATTAACTAACTGTTGGGAGCATTTAGCTGTGCATCAGTGCTGCAAGTTCATAGGAAATTTGGCGTTAATTATTATATTGGTGCGCCTGTATCAAACAGGAACGCAAATCGCGTGAGTGAATCTGAATCAATTATTAACGACGCGGCTTGCTCAATGACAGATGAAATACACTCCGGCCTTATATCCTTTATTCCTTCATGAATATTTGTCTAAACGTTGAACTTGAAAAATCTCCCTGTAGAACAACGTGAAAATTCACAAACGTAACCATTTTGATATATTTGCAGGGAATTTGTAGTTCTTTTTCCCAAAATACAATTATATATTCCCCAATTACTATGAGTGCACGCTAGGTAACACCTTTCTGATTGAAGGCGACTGACTGGTTTTCTAGAACATGATCAGTTTACTTTACTTTGCTGAAATGTGAAAAGGGGACTTAACGCTGTTCTCTGTTTGATGGTATCAGGTAGGGGAAGTTTTTTATATCACCTCACAGGAACTGTAAGTTACCATGATAGATGCGTTGTGTTCTTGTAACAACTTTCTAGTACCATCTACACTGGAACGACTCAGATTGTGGTATTCATAAAATTTCACACTTCGACTATCTAAATGAAACTAAACAATACTAGCTACCTCTCCTTCAATAATATAACGTTGAATTCGACATTGCCTAGCTTGTAATAAGTAATTTGTTCATGGTATCTTTATCGACCTGATGTAGGTTCTCTATCCGTTTGTTGCTTTTCTGTATATATTTAGTTATTGGCATTCCGATGGTCAATTTCAATGTGGGAAAAACTATCACCCATCACATTATCTTTGTCTTCCCCATTGCTGATGTTAAATTTGATCTCAATGTGGCGGATTATTTGGCAAATTACTCATTGCGGAAAATTTTGTAAATCATTCTTGAACCTCACCACAAAGGATTCGTTGTCGATCTTCACTTCAAAGAGGTTACACGGGAGAATTCCTTCAAAATAAAGGCGGGAGTCGTGCAGAGCTATTAAGTCTCCTTACATTAACGAATATAACTTTATTGCGTCTTTCATGTTTCTGCATTAAATTGCGATTGGGTGCATTTAACAATCGCCTTCTTTTCCTTTTGTAGCATTCAGTGATACATCGATGATACATTTGACAGATTCAATGATGCATTTTACTGAACGGCATATAGTTTAGAACGTTGCACAAATAGTTCTTGGAATTGTTCAAATAATAATTGTTTATTTGCGTCCTAGCCTAGAAACGAATTGGTCTAAGGCGACTTTCACGATTGGAGATGTCTTGTAAGCTGTGCTTATTAATACGCCATCATTTTAATAACAAGCCTGTTATAATTACACATCTCAATAAAAGAACGCAATTTTTTTTCTTATTCGCCAGTGCTGGAATCTTTCTCATTGCCTAAATATTGTATTTTGTTATTATCAAATCACCGAAAAATAACGTTCCTGAAACTCTGAAATTTTTCTGTTCATTTGCACAGCTGAAAAAGCATACGTTTATATACATTTATGCAAAATTGTCATATTCTACGAATTTCTACCTGATATATGACATAGTTTCCTGACAATATGTACAAAAACAGAAATTATTTAAATGATAAATCTGCATTTAAAAATTGATTCGACGTCAGAAGCTGTTTGAGTAAAATAAAACGACGAACCAAAATTTTTAGATCAAAAGCCAATATTTCATGCTACAAACGTTGTATGACAAACATTTGCATTAAAAATTGTACTGAAGCCATGGATAAAATAAAAAAGAAACAAAAATCTATGTGGATAATAATAGAATAATACCAGTGAAGAAAAAGTACTGGTTCTTCCATGAAGTTTTAAAATTTACAAAAATTATTTAACCGAAAAAAGAATACCTTGTTGTAAACACTCAAAGAAACTAACGTTTTTGAATGAATATTTAGGATATATTTACAAGAAATGCGTAAAAGATGTTTGTAATAGTCTAATTTTGGCTATGTCAGAAGGTTTACCGAATAACTTTATTGTCATCAAAATCGAACTCAAGTCCACCTGCCAATTCAAAACTAACTTAGTTAGCGACCACTGCCCTGTTGAACTAGTTCTTTGACTCATATGTTTCGTAAGAGTAAATGCTGAATGTAAACATCTTTCATCATATATTCATGAAATGGTATTAAACTGCAGTCACAAAGAATATATTATTTTAGTTAAGGAGTAACATCTGTAGGCAAGCCGATTTTTTATGTTATCTTTGAACTATTAAGAAATGCTCGTAATTATTTCTTAATTATTCATTTATAAACGGCAGTTCCATTGGGTGTTTGCCACTAAATAGGAATTATTGTAGTAATTTTTGTAAACTTTTAAGCTTCACAAAAGAACCAATACTTGTCCTCCACCCATATCCTCCAATAAATATCCACATACTTTCTTCGTTTATTTTTATTTAATCTATGGCTTCAATACAATTTTTATAGCCAATGCTCGTCGCTACACTTCGCTAGCATGAAAGGATGGCATTTGATCGAAAAATTATGGATTCTCCATTGTTTTAGGCAAACAGCTTCTTAGAACGAATCAAATTTTATATGCAGACTTATCATTTTGATGAATTTTCGTTTTTTTTGTGCATATAGTCAGGAAACTATGTCATCTATCAAGTAAAAATTATTAGAATATGACAATTTTACAATAAATTAATATACAGGTGATATTCACGAGGAAAGTAAAATCCATCATGAAAATAGCTGTCATTACAACTTTTGGATTATTTAAATATATGCGTATGCACTTTCCTTTGTTCAACGCATCCCAGACGTTTCAGATATTCATGAAGGATGTTTTACGGAAACATCCACCGAACATATTCTTACGGCGACGATGTGATAATAACCTCAGAAGATTTCTCGAAGTATTTGACAGATATCAATAAAGACACTTGCGTGCTTTGATCAGTATGGTATTATGTTAAATTTGGAAAAATTCCTACGGGACACGATTGGGTATGGCGTTCTAAATACTCTAGAATAAAATTTCAAGTCTACTAGAATATTTTCCGCACCAAAGAAACAAAAAAAATAGCGTCGCTTTTTTGACATGTGTGACTATAACAGGTTCTTTAATCCGATGATGGCGTAATCACATGCACAGCTGACAAGACATCTCTAAGACTAGAAGTCGCCTAAGTCCAACTCGCGTCAGCGCTAGGACGCACACGATCAATCAATGTTTGAGACAATAAAATAGCTGCTTGCGCAGCATACAAAACTACATGCCATTCAGTAAAATGCATAACCGCCAACAGGCGCATCCGATGAAAGCTACAGTAGAAAAAGAAGTCGATTTTGAAATGCATTCGATCGCATTTTATTCCAGAAAGTTGAAAGCAGTAGCAAAAATACTCGGCAATGAAAGGAGAATTTATAGCTCTGCACAAATTTTGCCTCTCATATGTTACCCACTTGAAATGAATATCAACGACAAATCTTTTATGGAGACCTTGCAGAATGAATCAAAAAATCATCCGCAAAGAGTAGTTCGTCAAAATCATTCGTCTCTTTGAGTTCAACTTTAGCATCCGTCATTTGGAAGACAAAACTAATATGGTGGCTGATTGTTTTTTCCAAATTGAATTAAATAAAATAATCAATTAGAATGCCAATATTTCGTTATTGAAATACTTTCTGTTAAAACAATAAACAGATAAAGAACCCAAATTATGTCGATGAAGGTACCTGGAACAGTTTCCTAATTTCAAGCTAGGCGATGCCGAAGTCAACGTAAATATTATTGAAGAAGAGTTGGCTCAGAAAACTTTGCTTTGTTTATACATCAACTAATGATGGCTGTCCAACGAAGAAGAAATCGGTCTCATTCGTGAATTAAACTAGCAATATAACGGAAATCATCAAAATTAATTAACCGGTTTCTCCTGGCTCGCATGATGTTACTGTCAGAATTAACAAAGTCGGAATTTAAAAATGATAGGTTTTCTTCATAAAATTTCTAAATGTCCATCATTTATGAAATTCAGAGCACTATATTCAAATTAAATTTATATTCCTACATATGTGGCATCGCACTCGACCTAGAGTAAATCTAGCCCACTCCGATCTGCCATTTTAGAGAAGGCATATTACAAAATTTTAAAGATTAACTACATAAATGGCCTGTGGAAGGATTTTGGATTTCTTAATGATATCAGTCAACTAGGATCCCTACACTCAAGCATTCAAGTACACATTATCATGTAAACACGAAATAAACACAAATCAATAGTATCACTGTTGCAAAAAAGTACAAGTAAAATGGAATATCAGACCTGCTCCCATTCGAACGGCAATGGAACCGTCGGCGTAAAAATGGGCTAAAAGAGATTTGATGCTCAAACCATGGATCTGACTTTACAGCTGACATTTTGAAGTAAACTGTGCATTTGAACAACGATGGTATGAACGTCTTTTAATACCAATCGAAAGTAACATTCTTAAGAGATTTTAATAAGTAAATTAAAACAGTTTAACAAAAAATTATCTCATGATCTCACATATCATTATTTAAAAAAATATCATCCACTTGACTACGACGTGCACTCATTAGAAATATACCTTCAATGCATCTGGCACAACACACAAGGCGATGGAGCAAGCTAGATGGGGCACGCGTGCGGTTAAATATTGATCCGTCAACAAATAGTTCAGAAATCGCGAGTTGAATCGCGGTAATAAAATAAAGACATTAAATATAACTACAGAATATAACCATATTGAGTTGAATATTTAAAAAATTGGAAAGAGAAATTGAATAAAGCGGGATTGTGCATAAATGAACTTGGGGCACAAAATGATAAATTGGAATCAGAAATGAAAACGAAGTTTGGCTAAATGGGAAAGGGTTTGCAGACCTAACTTGAATTGCCAGATTTAATTGGGAATTAAAATAATCCACAGGTTTAAATCAGAGGGAATTTTAAATTTTTTGAAAAAAGAAGAGACATCTGGGTCTTAGAAGTAAGGCGTTCAACCTGAGAGAGAAGGCTGACATGGAGGAAATGAAAATTGAGCAAATTAAAAATCATCGGAAGACACAAAACGTTTCTTAAGAAAAAGCTGGCTGAAGTAATGAGAGTCAATACCGCTGTAAGTATAATCCAAAGCAGGATATAAGACGTCAAGTTAGCTAGGACAATGAGAAAAGTGATAACGAACACTTGCGTCGAATAAGTAACACCAATATCGTAAAGCGACCGAAAACTAGGGTTTTACAACAACTTCTCTAGCACATGTCAATAGATTGGAATAAATTGGAATTGTAAGACAATAAGACAGGGAGATACTTAAAAAACCAAGCCGACTTGCCCACTAGATCAAACTACACCTGCGGATAAGTGTGTAAATTTAAGAAGTTTAAAACTTTAAAAAGTACATGTTAACTAACATTATGACCAACAGCATATATGATTTCATAATATTGGGTAAAACATGGTTACACGATGACATGAATGATCATGATTTTAAAACTCCAGAAGGCTTAATGTTCCGTGGAGATGTTCTCCTCTAATGTAGATTTGATTTCCATGAAATATTGCAAGGCACAATTGAAAACAATAAAATCAATGAATTTTTTAACTTTTCACCTTCACACATCGACTTTAGTTGTGGTCTGCAGACGACTATACGCTCGCCTGTCTGATTATGGTCTTTTCACTAATGTTTGCCAAGTTATATTTGATTACCAAAGATATAATATGTTTGTAGGTGACATTAACAGCAATCTTAAATGTGTAATACATATTGTGCTCTATAATAACGATGTATCTCAGATTATATAAGAATCAATTACAGTTTAGGAATACCCAGATCTTGCATATTTAGAGACGGAATTGAACTCTAGTTAAAGCTACGAGGTTGATTATTACATATATGAATTAGAATATAAACAAATTAGCTTTGGATAGAAGAATTTGTTGGAAAATTTTACCAAGGCATACATTTGAACGCACAAGTTAAAACATTTGCTGAGACCTATGCTGAATTACGTGCAGCGTGCTAGATTTTGACTGTTTTCTCATAAAATTAGATATAATTTTGTTATTACTCTGTCTATCATATTTCACCATGTAGTTAAAAGCTACTTTTTGTTATATAGTCCCAAAGGCAAAATAAGAATTAAAATTGACAATATATTAGAATGTAATTTAATTAAGACACTGAGATTAAATACGATTGAAATTAATGATGTTTTAATGATCAATATTAAACAATAAATTATACAACAGGACATAATTATTCCGTGTACAGCTTCTGGTAAATCCACAGTAATATAGTTGGCCGCTCTAAGAAAAGATGGCCGCTAATACAGCAAAAATTTTGTCGTATGATGTTCCTCTGCAAAAGTATATTATTTGAATTAGGTCCTTCTTAGCATATACAGCCGCTAGTTAGAATCCATTAAAAAAATATCAGAAAAACGGACTGGAATCGGTACGAAACAAAATTAAGAAATAAACTAGTACGGCAACGTAAAAATGTGTGCTTTGCAGCTTCGCAATCATTATAGTTTAGAAGGTTGCGTTATTGTAACAAAATCGTTCAATTAAGCATAAGTGAAAATAAAGCGATGAAAACGGTCAAAGTCGAGATTGATTCCAATCACAAACAATGCAATAAGGAAACACCCTTGTAATTTAAAAAGATTGCTCAATTAACAATTAAATTGTTAGATAACGTTTATGCAAATTGAAGTCGAAATTAAAAAAAAGTAATCATAACGAAAATTTAATTGATGATTGCAACAGAATATTTGCCATCTCATACGTAAGAAGTGCAAATGACGTCATACAAGTAAATGACACGAAGGATTATGTGACATTTAATCATTGCATACCACAGTTTTTCAGGACTGATGACGAGAACGACGGACAAGATAAGTTAAAGGACCATTAATCATGGCCGAGTCTGATTTGTACTACACAACCACGCAGGCACCAACGTTAAACCAGCAGCACTCACAAAATGCATAGTCCACGACATCAATATAAAACTCAACCGAGTTAGAAGATCACCGCACTCTATCAACGTCAGACGAATCATCTTTATAAAAGGCAAATGGACCACACACAACGTCGATATCAATAGCAGTGTGCACAATACTTACCGGAATATTTCAGCGATAGCCAAAACACAAAGATTACGTCTAATTCTACACGTGTCTTTTGAGAAGGTAGTGTATGCAGATGAAGATATGTCCTCCGTCGAAAATGAAATAACAATTTATTGATAAATTTGAATCACCGTGCTTGATTAGTAGGCTTATTATCAAAGCAATTTTACAAGATCAATATAGTTAAATAATATCGCAGATTTAAATAAAAACGAGGCCGTTGTATCATTTTTAATTATGAATCAGTTGTTTAGCTATTGTGGAAAGGTTATCCGATTTGCTACCTGTGTTTAATCGCTAATTTAGTTCACAACCAATCCGGCGAACATAGCATAACGAGCAGCTATTACATCTTTAATAAATAAATGTTGTTGGACTGTTCGAATACAGGCTGCTTATTTTTAAACTTATGTTTTGCCCAAGTTTTTTTGTATTAGAAAATATTATTTTTGTGGTGGCCATCTGGATTGTTTTATTCTTTTAATAATATATCTTCTTTAGTTTGGTCACGGATTCATTTCTTTTTTTCGTTGTTTTTATTTTGTGTTTTTTCCGCAAATTTTTCGGGAGATTTGTTTTCTAAGAAACTTTTTTGAGAAGCGCTTTCCTTTCAGTTGCAATTCTTCATAACTAATTTAAGTTATTCTGTGTGATAAAGTGCGTACCGAAATTTGTTTTTGGGAAAATAGAACAACACTGAGATAGTATATTTTTGAATGTATAACCAACTGTTCCTTGCTAAAATTATGTAGCGTCTATCAAAAGTTCATTGGTATAATGCCATTAATTCGACAAGGTTCAAGTACACTTAATTTGTATTTAACATTTCATTTTCATGTTTCACTGCTTGCACAGCTCAGAGTACAGCTCACGCATCAGCCCACACTTGATTAACTTGATATGACCAGCCACTTAGAGCTAGCGCTTTTTGTAGTAACAATAAGTAGTTACAGGTTTCATTTCATAGTACAGACACTTTTCATGCCTACCGCAACTTCATCAGTTACTCGGTTCACAGATGTACTAATGAATATCATGGACCACAACGTCGAGTAAATACTAGCTCCTTTGGTCCATTGATCCAGCTTGCCCATAATAGAAACATAACCTGGAATCTTCAGATTCAGTAAATTTTACTATTTTCATGCTGCGGCTTTCAAAATTTATTAGCACGACCACTCAGTCTAACAATTTATGTAGAAATTACTAGTGGCTAATTGGCATAATATCAATGACGAAGTAATGAATATTTTGCATGTTCAGTTTGATCAGTCGTTCAAAGGAGTTCAGCGTTTGAAGTGATAAATCAGTGACTTTAACTGTTGGTTTGGGATGATTAATGGAGCAAATGCGTGGAAACCAGTTGGCGTGCTTCATTGAATTTTTCATAATTTCATGGATAATCGTATTGGGAAATGGTAATATTTGTGGTGTTATATATAAAAAACAATCAAATATCAATTTAATTATCATAAATCGATTATTTACTTTACATTCACATCCTCTAAATGCAAAATATGCGTTTACCACTTAGCCTTTCTGTCATTCTAGATATAAGTTTCGGTTATCGAGCTTATTTGAATTATTGATTTTCTACAATGATGACAATAATATTAGCAATTTAAAGAGTATACTTGACAGCGTTCCGGCCTTGTTTATGAACAACTAAAATGAGAGAACTTGTCGAATCAGTATTTCTGGCGCAAAAGTTTTATCTGTTTAAATTAATTAATTCTGCGGAAATCAAATCCTGTTTTCACTTCCGTTAATTATCATCTTTTAATTCATCCGATCTGTTTAGCACAGCCGTTGATTTAGTAAAAATAAATTCAATATAAGTAATAATTAATTTTATTCAATTTTTCATACTAATGTTTTTAAAAAAATACTATTCAAATTCAGAAAATAACCACAAACCCATTAGCAAAGGGATTACGTACAAGGGTACAGGATTATGATTCAGTTTTATTCCATAATTTCATTTGAAAATAATGAATTAATTAAACAAAATTTCAGAGTTTTGTAAAAGATATTAGGAATACTATATATCAGTGCAGCCATAGGAATTTTAGAAATTTAATTAAATTCTGTCCTTACGTGGACCAGACATCATTTAGACTATTCTATGTTAATGTGAACTGGATCTAAACTTTGGCTAAGATGCAAAGATGAAAAAAATATTAATTTTAATGAATTAGCTATTGACACTCTTCTCAAACTTAATAGAGGAAATATGCTCTTATGATGATAGATTTAGAATTGACATTACAACTTCCTTTATTTAAAATATATGAGTGAATCTACACGATTATAAACATTTATAAAATATACTATAATTTTCCTGATAATTTTTATGACTTTATCATGCAATTCCTGTAGAACAAATTTAGTGGCTAAATTTAATTTAAAATATCACACACATACATATATATATATATGTATATATATATATATAATCTTATTTGTTTGGTCAATCTTATATATAATCTTATTTTGTTTGATCAATCTTCTCTTTCGCACATAACCAAGTTTGCATAATTGGACGACTAAAGATTGAAATGAATTCCCATAATCTCCCATAATGGATCGATAGAAGTTCTTCTTGGGAATATGGTATTGAATAAAAGTATCATGACGGAATTTTAATATAAAATTTTTTGACTGTAGAAAATTAACGCCACAAGATTTGGAACGCGATTCATCGATTAGATCGAATTTGGCTACTCTGGATAATCACCAAGTACATTATTGTCTTGCAGCGCTCGTAGATTAAATAGTTGAGCATCTGCTTGGGAGTCTAGCGACTTATCCACGGCTCTGCCGCGGTTGCGCACTACAATAAATAATAATTACATATCAACTTATGTTGCATAATCAGTCTTTCTTGTGGCCTATTTGCTGCGGAGTATGCTATTCATAATCTACGGCATCTACGCGACGTGTAACAGGCAGTTTTTGTTTATATACCAACAGGTGATTTTTGGACAAGTTTTCCCTATGAAGAACTTACTTGGCACCTATTTTAACCTGAAACTTCAAAATGAAGAACATGCATAACAATAATAATAATAATAATAATAATAATAATAATAATAATAATAATAATAATAATAATAATATGCACTAGAGGAATTGCAATAGAATTGATCTATCATTTCCTGATTTTATCATGCGAAAATTTTATCTGCATAAAGTGAATAATGCATAATAAAGCAAATGACATCCATCTAGACGACTGATGTCGTTTTTTGTTATGCACCCATCTGATTCTTATCAGAATTGCTGAGGCCGGGTTTCATTTCAGTGAATATGTGCATCGCACTCTTACCCTAATTTATTGGGCAACCAATGCCGCTCCCGTACTTTAATTTAAATTAATATGCCATGTTATGTTCTTTAACCAGATTTTGATTTTTTTGGAAGCTATTTGATATTTCATTTGATCTGAAATTCCATCTAGCACCACATTTTCGAACACTATGGATCAAACACAAATCAACTTGGTAAATAGTTATTAAATATCGACATTATTTGTTAAACATTTAATCTAATCAAGGAAGAATATTGTAGTTCTAATTCAAGATGACCCGTGTTGGCCTTATTTGTCCTTAATCAATTACTGTCCATATTTATCACGGCCAGGACTCCAACTGAAGTATGTTTACTTCATTCTATAAGCTACACCAATTTCAATTTTAGTTCTCCAACAAGTTAAAGTTTTTGATCAGTCTTTGCCTTATGTGGAGCATGCCGAGCGTCAAGTTAGATTAAAATTTCCAACTGGCCACCCAGAGTTGCGGAGACGAAGGCTAAAAAATATTCCCTCGTCGCCTTGCAAATTAACCTTAGCGAGAAATAATTTTCGCGCCACATGCATTTCACCGTCATTTCCAGTTTTTTTGTTTAGTTCGCCTTTCTTTTATGAAGAGCCTATTTATGATAATCTTTGAGGATATGTTCCAACTGGTATCGTTTGATATTTTATTATAGAACAAAAAACATGGCACCTGAGAAATGATAATTAATTAAAGTCTCATGACAGGTTTTCATTGTATGTATTCAATTCATCTCATACAGCAGTTTTGTCATTAATAGGTGCTTTAATTTTTCATGCCAGAACTTGCCGTAACGCAGGTTTCAACCAAGGCACACACCCAATGGTTTCACTAACCTCTGCCGTAATTTCGATGCGCTCCATCGATGGTATATAACCAAGAGACCTGACTAAAAAAATTGTGCGTATTCTAATAGCATAGACTTGATTTAATTTATTATAAAATATTGTTTTAATTAATATTTTTTTGCGAGTTCATGCGGCCTGTGGAAGAACAATCACTGCTCCAAAGACCGCTTGTAGGCACCATGTTATATTCTAAATAGATGAATAATCGCAATCTTCTGTTCTGCCGATATTCCCCAATGTTGGTCGTGCTAATTTGCATTAGATTCGGGGTCAATTGTGAGGCTTCTTTCAGGTCAATGTTTGTTCTGAATTTAGAAATTTCTTTGACTAGAAAAATTCAAGAAAGCACATGTGAAAATGTTCTGATTCCTTAGCGATTTATATCATAAACCAACATTTATTTCGCGGGTGGTGGTAACAGTTACTATATTCCAGTTTTTCATCTTGATATCAAACATTTGACTCATTAAGTACATACATTTGCCAGCCTAAACTAAGAATTGTATGGTTCACAAATGGGAATTCATCCAGTAGACCAGTTTCGTCCTTATTGGGAACTCATCACGTACTGGCTAGAATTTGTCGTGGTCAGGGCGCTAAACTGGGCACGTTTGCTACGGAATCTGGTGCTCTAATCTCTGAGCCAAACGGCCGCACACCACACATAATCTTCAGTTATTTACTACTTAATAAAACTTGGTTAAACCTTTTTATTATGTGTGGAGCTCATATGGAATCCATTTAGACCCAAAGTTCCAACTAACCATCCAAAATCTGTCATTACTGAACAGACACCACACTGCATGGGGAAGTGGTATTGAAATGAACATTTATATAAGTAAACGAACATTGGTTGCGCGGGCGGTGTTAACAATTACTATAATCAAATTAGTGATCTTGATGTGAACAATTGCCCCTTATGTTTAGTTGGAACTTTGGGTCTAAATGGAAAAGAAAAAAGGCTAATCGTATTAATATTTGTTAGTATGTCGCCGACATTTGCATATATTTTGTGGCAGTGTGGTTCAGCGTTTAGAGAAACAAATTCCGAAGTAGATATGCCCAGGTTCGAGCCCTGTCTGCGGCAAATTCTGGCCAGTACGTGATGAGTTCCCAAAAAGTACGAAACCAGTCTAGTAATAAAAACGCCTTTAGTAAACTATACAATTCTTAGTTTATAATGATACATGGATATCTTTGAGTGGTTGGTCGGGAAATTCTTTTCGACATGAACACAAGAGCCTTATCTCCGTTTCTGCTTTTCATATTGTTAATTGTTCTTATTAAAAACATCGGTGCAGATGGGATGAATGATAGGAATGTCAGCTTTCTAAAATATACATTCGTTATAATGTAATTGTAATTTAAATTTACCATTAATCATTAAAAAATTATTCTAGAGAAGGAAATTATTCACAAAATTTTTACTCGACGCTTTTTAATGTTTAGTTAATTTTTGCAGAATTGTAACAGTCAATAATGCCAAAATATTACAGTTGATTATTTAACGAAAGGATTCACTTAATTCAAGTTTTATCTAACTACTGTGGCTAATTAAAATTGGTTCAAGGCTACACTAGTTGATCAGGCTTCACACCTGAAATCGTCTAAATGCGCAGAGCAGAATGCGTTGACAAAGCAGCATCTAAATGCACTTAGAAATATCAGCAGAAATGCAGACATCAAAATACTACGCGCTGATAAAGGAAAGAGCGCAGTTATAATGGACAAATCTGACTACGTACAAAAGATGGAAAACGTGTTAAATGACAATACAAAATTCACGATAAATCAGATGAAATAGACAAGGTGGAGCGCAAAGTAATAAATGAAATTAAGATTTTAACAGATGCCGGTTTTATTGATGAGGCCACTGCACAGAAGCTCAAGCAAGTTGGATCATCTACACCAATAATGTACGGATTATCAAAAACACACGAAAGAGGTTGTCCTATGAGGCCAATTTTATCAATGGTAAATTCTCCGTTTCATGCACTAGCTAAATGGCTAGTTCGTTTACTTGAACCATTACGTAAACTACTAGGTAATCATTCGGTTGCCGATTCGTTTGAGTTTGTAAACAAAATTCAAGATATAAATGTTAAAAACAAGATTATGGTATCTTCTGATGTTACGTCTTTGTTTAAAAATGTTCCAATTGATGAAACCATTGACATTATAGTCAAAGCGGTAGAACACGATATATTACCATCGCCGGTGCCAGGTCAAACTCTACGCAAGCTTATCTTATTATGCACGAAAGACGTACGATTTCGTTTTAATGGAAACATCTACAAACAGACTGATGGTGTCGCAATGGGAAGCCCCTTATCTCCAGTGTTGGCTGAGATTTTTCTAGGGCACCTAGAAAATACATCATTAAAGAGTGACATAAGTAAATGTGCTCAATATATACGGTACGTGGATGATATATTTCTTGTACTTAAGAACAGGTCGCAATCACGAACATTGCTTCAAAGTTTCAACAAAGCACATAAGAATATCGGTTTCACGTCAGAGCACGAGAAAGATGACTGTCTGCCTTTCCTTGATGTACTGTTAAAGAAAGAAACTAATGGTAAATTAAACAGAACAATTTACCATAAACCAACATGGTCTGCACAGTATTTGCATTACAGTAGTTTTGTGCCATTTCAATATAAATTATCAACAGTTCGTGTTTGCCTTTCAAGAATTGACAGGTTGGTTAGTCAAGATTCTAAAGAAAATGAATATAATAAAGCAATTAACGATTTAATGTCTAATGGCTATCCCAGACAATTAATTGAATCAATTATTAAAATGGGAGTTAACCAGAAACAGACGTAGTATGGGCCAGAAAAGAAAACCGTCTACCTAAACATCCCATTTAAGGAGTATGCAATACGAATGGCACAATAAAGAAAGTTGAAGGCAGCATTGAAACGCACATTTAATGCAGCCAAACTACGAGTGTTATTTAGGGTAACACATTTGCCTTTACCAGCAATCAAAGAGAAACAGCCGTTAATGTCGATATCAAATATTATTTATCAATATACATACGCAAGTTGTCGATCAACTTAAGTAGGCCGATCGACCAGACGGTTAATTACTCGAATGAGGGAACATTGCAACTTGAACGCCTGTTTTAAATCAAATGGTGAATACACGTCTGCTATTGCGCAACACATCATCGAAACATCGCACGTATGTTCTCCAGACGTAGCATTCAAAGTAATTACTAAATGCAAAAACAAAAGGGAGCTAGCCACATACGAAGCCTTATGGATAAACAAATTGCAGCCGGATTTATGTAAGCAGAAGAAGCACGTACAAGCATTGAGCTTGAACTGGATGTGACGCACGCAATTTGATTGGTTTCTATTTTTCACACTCTCTTTGTTCACATATTTCTATCTTGTTTTGCTTTCCAATTTATATATAAAGATATGTTCATGAGTAGATATTTGAGAAGACCATGAGAAAGAAAATTTTCTTATATCTGATAAAATTTCTTTTTGTTTTTGCACATAAGAAGGGTACAATGAATTTTATTAAAGCTCGCATTTCAAAACAAAAATTATTATAAAACGTGATTCCACTCATATGAAGTCACATATGAAAAGTAATTAACTCGACAGACGTACTTAATTCACAAATTTTCAGCTCACAGCTGTCAATAAGTTCTAAACGTAAAAATTCAATTTTACACAAAACCATTTTTGTTTTAAAATTTTTTTGATATTAGTTTCGCGTTTCATGAACTGATTGAAAACAACAGAGCAATTTTTTTTTGCAGTGTATCATTTTGAGTGGAAATTCAACTTTCATTATTTTCAAGTGTGTTTTGCTTAGAATTGAGTTTCCAATTTTTTACAACTAACAATCGAATAATTTTTTAAAAGAACTTTCAAATGTTTTCTACAATATATAATTTTTATAGTTTTAAGTGTGGAAAAATTATTCCAATTAAATTCACATTTTTATTAACTTAAACAGCGGTTAACTTGGAGCTTATTAAATTTAATTTATTACAGTTAAACATGTAAAAAGCAGGCGAAGCACTTTTGTCTTTTTAAATGGAAATATTGTTATAGGACCAGCCAGTAATAATAAAATAAGGAAGTGGTATAAATGATATTTTACACTTTAATACTGCTTGTTTCGGAGAACTAATATATATGAAAGTATGTATTAGGTGTTGCGAACCTAGTAACAAATTAGTTCAGTTGTGACCAGAAGGATAAACCAAAGGCAGCATGAAAGGTTAGTATAGTCTCATGCACATTCGTTTCGTGTTTACTGGCGACTCATCAGTAGGTGCCTTTAGTTTATCCTTCTGGTCACAAATGAACTAATTTGTTACTAGGTTCGCTACACTTAATACATACTTGCATATATATTAGTTCTCCGCAATAAACAATATTTAACTGTTATATATTGAATTAAATGATGTCATGCTTACCGCTAAATGTGATAACTGATATCGATCAAGACCAGAGTGTATGGATTTACTGGAGTAACAGGTGTTCCGAAATTGTTGGAATTCTCAATTTCGGTAAACTATAGCATAAATTGATATCCATAATGTTGGTACCATATTCCGACTCGGAAACCGTAGTGTTAGTACCATGAACCTTTTCGGTACAATAATGGTGGTATCGGTTACTAACACAATAGCCATAGTGTTAGTATCCTTTACAGACTCGGTATATATATTATATAGTGTGAGTTAGCGTTGGAGTTGCATTGTCGTAGACTATACGATGTTAGCTTCACTATTGCAGGTTTACACATTCGTCTAAAAGATTGTACCTTCCTATTATCCCACATTCTTGACCAAAATATATAGTGGTTAAAGGGTGTAATACCGGCTTATACTGATGAGTCGCCAGTAAGCACGAAACGAATGTGCATGAGTTTATACTTTCCGTTCATGCTCTCTTTGCTTTATCTTACTGATCACTACTGAACTAATTTTTTACTAGGTTCGCAACAACTTATACATACTTTCATATATATTAGTTCTTCGCAACAAACATTATTTAAATGTTACTCACATGATGGATATCAATGTATGCTATAGTACCCCAAATTGAGAATTACAACCATTTCTAAACACGTATTGCTCCAGTAAATCCATACACTCTGGCCTTGATCGATATCAGATATCACATTTCGCGGTAAGCATGACATCCGTAAATTCTATTTATAACAGTATTTTACTGTCTAAAGTGAAGGCTTGTGCAAATACACATGTACGTGTATATTTAATATATATATATATATATATATATATTTATTTATTTATTTATTTATTTATTCAAACTCACATTTTATATGAATATATAAATATCCATACATATATACGTCTACACACGATTTTATAATGGTTATCTAAATCAACACATACATATATAAATGCATAAATATAAACATGCAGGCATACATATATACATGCATACATACATACATACATACATTCATACATACATGCATACACACATACATACGCACATAGAGATATACACATATACATACATATATACATAATTACATGCTTACATATATACATACAAACCCACACACATACAGACATACAAACAAACATACATACATACATACATACATACATACATGCATACATACATACATACATAAATAAATACATACATACATACATTCGTACATACATACATACATACATACATACATACATACATATATACTTACATACATACATACATACAAACATACATAAATGAATACATACATACCGACATCCATACATTGATACATAAACTTGAATGGTCATTTATTCTGGGAATGAATAACGAAGTAAATAAATTTTTAATTAAATAATAATGACATAATTTTACAATATATATATATATATATATATATATATATATATATATATATATATATATATATATTCTTATATTATCTATTGCCTTTTAATATTACACAGTATATTTCTAATTAAGTAGAAAAACACATTAATAACAAAGTGCGTAAAGACCATCTATTTCGTGAATACTAATAATCCCTCTTCAATCTTTCATTTATATACATTCCGGGTTTTAATTTGATTATGCTAGTGGTAACAAAACTGACTCGCTTTTACTTCTATTTATTGTTTTGGCTGGTTGGTAATTGTGTATGCTTTTGTGTTTGTGTGTGTGTCTGTTTGCATATAAAAGTCATTCTTGCTGTATTGCAATGTGAGGTCTGAGATCTGGTCGTTATTGTTTTGATGGCTTGAGAATTAACCATTTGTGCGCATTGTTCGCTGTTACATGTACGAGTGCTATTTTTCCCAGTGTAGTTTATCGTCTCACCTTGTTGCGCAAATGTTTGTTCTGCCAATGGTAACAGCGACACTGTGGATTGCAGTGTTGAACGCTCATATTGCTTGGAAACCTCTGTTATTTCCTCTTCAGATTTTTGCCAATCCGATTGAATGTTTGTTGATTCTAGTCGAGGGCCTGTTTGGTCATGCCTGGATACTAGTAGATTGTTGTTGCATTTTGTAATTCTTGGTCAGTCGATTAGAATATCATGTTGATGAAACTTTTGAATATTAAGGTCAGGTGCTAATTGTTATATATATATATATATATATATATATATATATATATTGTCTGTATCAAATTTTTGTCGATATATGATTAATAAGGGTAGCCTATTGTTTCCAATAAGGATAAATCACGGATGGCTGTTTGAAAGTTTATGTCAAAAGCGATACCGTATTATATTTCTCAGAAGGAAATGTTGTGCAAAACTGTTATTAAAAGACTGAACATCGCATGCAGTGCAAGATTTCGGTTTTGTAAGTGATGAAAGCCGAAATAAGATGTACACAGTTTATTTGATGAATTGCATTTTTAATCTGATGCAGTGCTCATTTCATACAGATATAATTGACCTAATTCATATCTTTAGTTATTATTATGGATTGCTATTTGACTGTGTAAATTCTAATTCTTTTGACGTGCGACAGTCGTACGGATGCTGTGTGACTAATAGCTCTTTGGTCTGTGGATGTATGTAGGTTTGTATTTATGTGAGAAATGATATGATTCTTACTCCACGTAAATGAAACGAATGCGAACTGATTATTCTGTAGTCGTTGGGTTAGGTTTTTACCAAGTTTTAGCTTATTTGTCTACTTTTTGTACGAGTGGTTCCTGTTAATTGGTTTTAATGTGACTTCTGGAATAATTTCATGATTTGAATGTAAGAGCAAAGAAATGGGTGGCCGTTCTTCTACTATTATAACCGTGTTCTTTTTCTTAGTTTCTGGATTGTTTACGCGTCTTTCCCTACTTGTATAAATATTGATTTTTCTCCCTAAAATTAAAATCAGTTTTGGTATTTTGGAAAACTATGACAATTTAAAATCCAGAATGTCTTTGAATATTTTATTTTCCATAATCTTCAAATCTCAATACGGACCTACATTACAAGCTAGCACGTGATGGGACACTACGCAGCATCACAACGTTCGCCTCTTTCAAAACGATAAAATCATTGGATAAAAGCTCTTGATTACGTAATTGCATAGGTATTCCTAAGGAAAACTTGTAATTTACCCTTTAGGTAAAAGCATATAATTTAAAGTGATTCTCTCAAAAGGATAATCAGTCAAGGGAAAAGTGTATAATGTACGTTAATCTTCGTGTCCGTTATGTACTGGACGTCGAAGTTCTTCTAGAATGAAAGCACAACATTTCAGTATAATAGCATGACAGTGCAAATGATATACATTTAATATTGTTTAGTGAAGTGCATTTCAGATAGTCAAAAGGAAGATCTCGTGACTATCCACACATGATGGTTGAATCGATTTGCCTATACGTAATTATTTAGCAGATTTTAATCTAACGATTTATTGGACGATTACCTACTCTGCAACTTCCTGAAATAGAAAGAAAAACTACAAACCATTTATATGCAACTTTGCCGCAAGTTTTGCCATATTTCAATCTCAGACGCTATCACCGCCTGTTATAATGGAATGTTCCAAACCTCAGATGCGTGAAGGCTATTCTTCCCCGCAAAATATTTATACTATTAAAAACTCCGTAGATCTCTATTCAAATCGGTGATTGATCAAATATATATATATATATATATATATATATATATATATATATATATATATATATATATAATTGAAGCACAGCCAGCCGTGAATCTTTCATTTTGCAATGAATACAGTAAGAACAAAATACACATGAAAGCAAAATCAATTATTAATTTAAATTACGCAATCATTTATTGTTTAATTGTCTTGTCTAGAATAATTATTAAAAAATTATTGACTTGAAATTTCATTGGAATTGACCGCGGATAGAAGTTATGATTGAATAGTCTGATTGACAATCACAGACAATTTTATTATAAAGGAATATAAATTTTTTTTTAATATACATATATATAACAAATCATGTAATAGGCTAAGGCCAGTTTATATATTACGCAACACTTTACTCTTGTTGTTTGATCTGGAAAGAGATTTAACACAAAAAAATAGAATAGTTAAATAACCTGTTACTGGACGATCCTAATAGGAATGAAACCAGTGATGTCAGGAGTATCTTGTGAGGATCAAAAATTACAAAATTGATAAGAGAAACAAGGTGACGGCTACACGTCAACATATAAGCCCAAGCAAGTCAGGCACAAATTACAGAAAACTGAAATGACACACTTTTCAACAATAGAAATATTCAAAAGGATTTAAACAAAGAATGTTCTCCAAATTAAACGAATATTTCCTTGTTTATTATTCGTCCCATTAGCCGCTGGGCTTCAAATTTATCGATAAATTGGTACTTTACTTTTGTCTGAGTTTTTATCTTCATCTATAGAGAATAAAGCTGTCAAACTAACTAAATGTGAACGTAGGCTTATGAAGAGTTTCTAAATTATCATATTATAAATTGCGTAAAAGTAATTTACAATACAGTGTTAAAAATAAATTTACAATATCGAATTGCAGGCTCTTAAACACTCTAAGAGATCAACCTCACTGAGTAAATTATCGAATTAATTTTTTTAAATGATCTATCTAAATTTAGTGGAATTCAAATTTTAAATAGACGATATAAGGTAACATTGCAAAGTTAATTTTAACGTTTATTCACCAGCAAATGGTCCGTCGTAAGCAGCTACGAAATACTCATTTTGATTTTTTTTTAATTTCGTCTACAAGTCGCTTAAACGTTAACTTAGCAGGAGATATATCTCTCAACTTAATTGGTATTTGATTAAAATTCTTGTGTTTTAAAATTCATTTTAAATTGCCAGCATAGTTCTCCATTATATGGTTTGTGATTTCAGTCTGTCAAGACTTTGACTGTGGAAATTGAACGATTTTATTGACGCTCAAAGACAATTTGTTAATAAACGATTATAAATTTCAATAAACAATTGCTTGTGCTATCATGTGAGTTTTGTTCCTACTTTGTTCATCGTGAAATACAACAAAGACGTTTGGCGGCGTTTTAGGTATATATACTTAATCAAGTAATATGCAAATGACTCTGTACTTTTACGTAACATTGTAAAATTATTGTATGGCCTGGAAAGAGATTTGACACGATAAACAGAATAATTGAATAATCTGTTCCTGGACGAGCCTAATATGCACAAATGAGAAAATAAAATCGTGGTGTCAGGTGGGTCTTGTGAGGAATAAAAAATTACAAAATTGGTAAGCGAAACATGGTGAGTGCTACACGTCAACAGATAAGCTCACGCAAGTCAGGCAAACATTAAAGCAAACTGAAATCAAACACTTTTCAAAAGTAGAAATATTCGAAAGGACTTAAACAAAGAATGTTCTCCAAATTAAACGATCCTTTTATTTTTTAAAGAAATTCATTCCAATCAGCTGCGGTGCTTCAAATTTATCAATAAATATTGATTAAAAAATGAAAATTTTGGCCTAAAATCCTGCATTTTGTACGTTTTGGTACTACGCTTCCAGCCTAATTGACTGACATTTCTGGATTAGGTTCTACGTAGAGGCTGTATATTCCAAGATAGGCCCAATTTGAATAATACACATTTGCAGCTGTGTATTATTGTAAAGTATGTTTCGCTGCATTAGAGGCTATTTTTTCTTAGCGTAGCAAAATATTTTCTTAAAATCTACATTATCAGAAGCCGTACACTGAATAATTGTGTCTTGGTATTTTAACTCTTTGTTAATTTGATCACGAAAACGTTATTATTTCTATAATCATGAAGATAAAAACAATTTACTTCAGTCCCATCATCAATATTTAATGAATATAGTTTTTATATATATCTACAAAGCAAGTAATAGTAAGCACTTTCCTAGGTTGATATCTAATTTTATATTATTTCTAGAGAGAGAAATGTTCTTTTGTTCAATTTGGAAGATCATTTTCAAGATATTGGCAAATTTGCAGACTTGGCCTTTGAGAACCGAGTTATGCAATTTTGCAAATAAAAAATTAAATATTATCGATCTCACTTTAGAATCCTGAAACAATTCCTATCGTCACAATTAACAGTCTACATTTTGTGTTATTTACTTAAATGACCATACATAAATTTTATATATAATAGTTTAGTAGCATAATTATAAGCGAATTAATCTTAAAATAAACAATCGTCTTGATAATAGCATTAAAATACAGAGTCAAACGCTTTTGAGATATCTATGAGGTAATTAATGCATCCCGATTTTTCTCATCCAGATCAATGATATAATTCCGCCTTGATAGTATATTCGTTGCGGTCGAACATACTTTCGTAAATCCATGCTGGCTTTTACCGATGTCTAGTTGCAAATTAGATTCTAAGTGATATATTATTACTCGTTCGATTATCATCAAGAAAATAGGCATCGTTGAATGGAAACTATAACCGTTGGCATTAATTTTTGTGCCAAATTTTGGAATCATTCCTAATATAATCTTCAGTGTACCATCTTGTATTATTTCACCATTTAAGATCATGCTAAAATATGAACAAAATATAATCAATAATGATATTGACAGATAAAGCAAGATATCAATTGATATGCCGTTTTGTTTTGTAGATTTAACGTCATCATCATTTTTGTTAAAATTTCACGGTCGATAACCAGTTTCTTGTCGTGATAATATAAACTAAATTTTATTACAGATATAGTGCTGTTTTTCTGACAATTACACATTAGATTATCGAAGTGGTCCTCCAAATCACAGATAAATTCATTATAGGGTATTTATGAAGTTCATAATTCGCTTTATACTTTAAATAGTTTTCAATGAGATCATAGCTAAGCTATTGGTTATCTTTAAGTTTCTATGTATTTCCATTAATGATGAATTTATTTCGTTATTAATCGTATTTATTATCAGTCTTTTAATGCAGTTAGTTAGATTAAATTCTATTATATTTCTACTTTAAATTCTTATTTTGCATATTATTCAATTCATCGCCTTGGGTACTGTATCAAAAATAGCAGTTTTTACCAAATTGTGTAAAATGGTAAATTGAAAGTAAATCATTTGTAATTTTGTGATAAAAACCGTCAAAACCAAGCACTCTGCACATATTCCCGCGCAGCTCTCATTTAATTGTGAAGGAATTACCATGTGCGTTAGAAGGTATGCACTTCGTAATATTTTCAATCGGATTCCTCTTTCCAAAGGTAATTTGTTTCTAGTCTAGTTTCTAAAAACAATAAACGATTTCGTGACTTATTGAGAGTCCAATTCCATTTCTAAATATGCATTATCTGGTCATTCCTAACCGGTATTTGATTCTTCTATAATCTGTGCTAAATTTTATTCGAAAATGGACTAAGTATTTCACAGTGAAAATGGCAATTTAATTAACCTACGACCACATATTTTTGGTAATCAATTATACGTAGAAAATCATTAGTGGAATAACAATCATCAATTATGCAAGAGTTTGGTGGGCAATAGACCACAGCTAAAATCAATGTATGAATTTGAATAAAACTAAAATAATTTATTTCATTTTCTTCGTTTATACGTAGCAATTCTTCCTGGAAGACTGATCTACCGAAGATAAGAACACCTCCACCACGTTTATTCAGTGATTTATCTCCACGAAACATTAAGCTTTCTGACTTTTTAAATTCATGATTGTCCATGTGACTGTGTAACCACGGTTCAGTTTTTTGGTCGCTTGTTCTTTGCTTGACGCAAGAGTTAGTAACAATTATTGGCATTGTCTAAGTCAACGTGACTTCTCTTATCATGCCTTTGATTATCATATTTTTCGTAAGTAATATTTTGTCTAAGCGGATAAATCTCTTTTAAATTGATCGATTCCTATTTTTTTCTTATTGATATCTGTTATTTTTTTTGTCAAGCGGATTTTTATTACCTTGATTATAACTAATCTTGTACGGTCTGAATATCGCAAAATTATATAGCATCTAATTATTTTTGCTTTAGTTGATGCCAAGAAGTTTGAGTTTAATTTGGGCACTTACTTTTTTTCAGAATCCTGGCTCAGATTGAACATTATGGATCGATCTTACTTGTAAGACCCAGCTGCTATTTACTGTACCCAAATTTCTTCTTGTTTCAACTTCTGGATTATTTTCATTCCTACTGAAATCTTCCAATTCCATATGGGTCTGTACAATCTTCCTTATTTTCACAAACTTCCTTTTCTGTGATTAGTCCAATTTACCATTTCTTAAGCGAAGCTCGTCTATGCACAATCCCACTGCATTCAATTTTTCTTTAAAGGTTTTCTATTCGACCTTATATGATTATTTTCTGTTGCTATATTTTCGATGGATACTTTAAACTTAGCAATATTTTTTATCGATATCTAAAGCAGTTGTTGATTGGCTAATATTAAACCGCGAGCGTGCAGCGTTTCTTTCAAATGGTAAGTGTGGTTAAACGTTAAAATTTTTTATACCTGTGATTTTCTGTTTACACATTATTCTAAAACTCAACTCTAATGAACTCGATACGGGTTTTGAATGGCCTATTGATACGCTGATGATTCCATGGCTATTTGAGAACAAATTATTCACAAATACTTACCACATTTCTGGTGTCATTCAATAAACATGGTCCATGGTTGATTTGTACAACATAAACCTGACTTTTTGCGTCGACTCAAGTTTTACATAAGAAACATCAAATAAATATTATTAATTTAAAACAACAAATTCATGTGTATGAACTTCTTGATAAAATTGTAAATTATATGCTTAATGTCAATGTCACGATTGCATGCAACTATAGTAAGTAGATATCTTACGCAATGAAACAACCAGTTGCTCAAAAAATATGGTAAGAATAAAGAAGACAGCAAATTGAAGTACCGGAAGGAAAGGGGAGAAAATAAGAATTTTAAATAAGTCATAAATTAATGGTGCGATTAATATCTACACAATTAGGCTAAGATGGTATAATAAAGTTACATATATAACTTAATTGGAACTGATTTGCACAAACATCTGCAAACAAATATGTACCAAATTAAATAAGATCATAGGGTTATGCCAAAGTCAGCATAAACGAACTGTACACCTGCGTTGCATGCTTAATAGTGAATTCTAAGAAGGGGACGACGCTATGCTCCAATATATATTTGGTCAAAAATGAGGGTTAATGGAATAGTGCCAACTCAGATAATATTCCGTGCTATAACAGAAAGCTACATACATTGATTTTATCAATGCATCTGTAAGTAGTACCAACAAAATGACTTTGTATCTAGGCTGAAATTTGGGAAAGTTTCAAATGAAATCCATTCGGAATACCAGTTACTCAGCAAAGCCTCATAAATTAGAGTGAGTAATGCCATTCATTAGACAAAAATGATTTGCTGCAATCCTATTTAAATATATTGCAGATGAGTTTGTGCTAATAAAGTGTACAGCATAATAATGGATAAAAAATGCCAAAAATCAAGTTGCAATGCGATGATCCAGAACTGATATATACAAATGAACTTCCGTATGTGGCGCGTGCTATCTCGCACTTAACGCCAGATGATTAGTTAGTTGAACGAGGTATAAGCAATTTAAATTTTGTG
>JAQBSW010006762.1:0-45934 GCA_029291075.1 Eudiplozoon nipponicum | reverse complement strand
CAGAGCACCAGATTCCGAAGCAGATGTGCCCGGGGTTTGAGCCCCGTCCGCGGCAAATTCTGGCCAGTACGTGATGAGTTCCCAATAAGGGCTAAACCGTTCTACTGGATGAATTTTCTTTTCTATACTATACAGTTTTTAGTTTATACTGACATATATATGTAAATAATGGGTGAGGTGCTTATATCAGAATCGCAAACTTGATTATAATAAGAGTGCACCCGATTCAAAGTTTTGCAAATCGTCTATTTCTGGGCCGAAGTCGCGCATTACATCTAATTTACAATAGCATACCAATTTATGATTTTGAATTTGCTTTTAAATTAAATAAATACTTTTTTTGAATGACTATTGACATGAGTTTCTGAAAGACATTCCAAAATCTGTTATAATAATCAGACTCGACACAGTGCTAAATGAATAGACTAAATGCCTTTATATTGTATATTTTGTAGATATAAGCTAGTAATTTTATGAGTAAGCAAATGTAGTAGGCCTGCTTTGTCCGTATTGGAAACTCATGATATTGTTACAAGGATTGCAAATAACAAGTTTCAAACTCGGTGGCATTTTCCAGGTGCACCGATTTTAATTGGCCTCGATTGATATTTTCTCACTTGTTCTTTTTTGATGTCATCCATCAGATGCTTGTCGGAAAACGACGTTAAAACTAGATTTTCTAAATTTTATCCGAATGTTCGAGACTTCATTTCCAGTCCCATCTTCAGGGTTGACATCATACTCACAGAAAAAAATATAACTTTTGGCGAATTTGGTATTCTCATTCAAGACAAATCTATTTATATCAATTTTAATTCCTAAAGTATTTCTTATTGTGTGCCCTAATATTTGGTTTTTATACCTATTCTCTTGTACTAACATTTATACACAAAATTGTCCACGTCACCCCCCATGCACAGAACAACATATACACACATATGTGTACACTAATTTTAAAAAAATTATAGAATAACTATAAGCAAACCATATGGATTTACGTACTCGTCTACCTTTGATGATTCCATCATTTAAATTAATTTTCCCGACGCGTAGAAGGATCAACAATACTTTTCAAAGTTTTAATCATATTTCTGTAATCCTCAAATTCCTGGATAAACTAATTTCATCCGGTGTGCAATAGGTTACAGAAAGAACCAATTAATCGAAATTAAATCAGTGCACCTGGAAATGTAAAAGATTCATGATTTCACCAACCTAAGACTACTATCAAGGACAGCACTGCGCAATGTACATCAACTTCAGCCACCAGGCCACAGGTGAAGCGCATTGCACGGAACGCTCCGTTATGTGCCAAAATATTCTTGTTTGCTAATTCACGCGTGTGGATCTTTTTCGATATTGCAAACGACTTAATTATCTTCGGTCCTGCCATCTGCCATTGCAAGATAGGCAGTATACCACTTTGACGAAATATTAATCCATTAAGTTGCAATGGCAAGACGTGATTATTTATGTTAAATCTAACTGATTCAACTTCTTGCTCATTTGGTCCACATCAAGTTGTTTCCTGAAATGCCTTTGCTGTGTTTTGAACAAGGCTGCATTTGGTTTACAGTCTGGAAAAGCATCATATACGCCATCCAATAATGTATCATTTTAGTTTTTTAGTCTGTATTTCCTCGGTTTTTTTTCAATTGTGCCTTTTTGAATGGCTTGTTAGTAGTTTGGATCGTTTGCGATTGAAAAATGAGACATTTTGAGCCGATGAAATGATAAAAATATCAATTGGTGATTAATTGAAAATTGCGGATATTGGGCGAATTTTTTGGCATAATAGATGTGTTGCAAATCTGGGACAAATGGAGCCTGATGCTAATCAAAGCCACCAAATATCTGACATTCAATAAATGAGTGTAAAATTTGAAAAAAGTTTGGCTATCCGCAGAATTGTATCTGCAAACTTTTGCACGGGGCTTTTTGTGATGAAAACATGCACTCAATCAAATAGAGCAATTATAAGCTTTCTTATTGTGTACGTAATAACATTGAAGATGTGTTCAAAAAAATTAAATTCATTGCATTTAAGCCAAAATCTAGATTATAAAAGCGTACATAGTAATTCAGTTAATCTCAAATTTACCTACTTTCTAAGAACGGAAATTTTTAAAAGAATGAGAATTTCTTTTAACTTAGAAATTGCTAAGCTATCCTTCTAGATTTTGTTTTCTGATAACCCCTGTGAAAAAGGACTCAATTTAATTACTATTTTTTAGCCTGTTTTTCATGAGAAACATAATAATATTCACTCATATTTTCTAATAAACATGTTATATAGGCTTAAATATTACTTAAAAATTTAATGCGAAAAAAACTGCGCAATACTTATCAGTTAATATGAAAATAATCCCCATTTTTAGATGACAGTTAAAGTAAATTTCCTGCTCTCTATAGCAAGGAATGCTTTAATATAGCAGCAATTTTGATCCAAGTGAAACATAAATGATTATTAAGGTTACTTTTTACATTTGTGCATTCATTAAAAATAAATAAGTAATAAATAAGGCAATTCCATGGTGAAAGATGTTATAATAGATATAAAATTTGATTTGAAAACGAACATAAATAAACATAAATAAATAATTAATTCAATTATTATTCGAGGAATAATTAATGAATTGCTGGATAAAACTGTTTAAAATTATATATAGTTAATAAAATATACGTATCTATGCCTTCATATATCCCTTCTTTTTCCATATTTTCCTCTCTTAATATATATATATATATATATATATATATATATATATATAACTTCATCAATAATCACCCTTGAAGTGATATATTCGGGTGGCATTTTGTTCACCTCAGAATGATGTATCGACACTGAATAATTGGGATTTAGGCTAACTGTGATTAACATGGAGATCTACCCAAAACTAAATCTAAACAAACTAAATTAATTTTTTTTTAATTTAAAGCATTTTTTGGTTTTGGCGGCGTAGGAAAAAAATGTAAATCATGTTAATTGATATGTTTACGACAACGATCTCTGGTCATAAACATGACGAGTTTAAATAATTAAACAAAACTGCTCCAGTAGACAATTTTCATACGCAGCTTATGTTAATTTTCGTTTCTTTGCGTTAACATATACGTTCAACAGAGCTACATAGTAAAGACTTTAGTTTTTATTTTCATCATCACGTTTCCAAGCACTACCTCCATGACACAGAACAGCATTTAGGTCAACTTCCCTGCAGGTAGTTTCGTATATGTTGAAGCCTAAAACATAAATCCTCGATCTGCCATTAATAGGTGTACAACATGATTCCTTGAGCGGTATTATTGAAGCTTGAAATTGACCTATCGAAAAAAGCAATTTCGCTTCACAACCAGTTATTTTTTTTGGATAATGTATTTGAATCCAGGAGCACCATGGACTGCACTGGCGAAGTCATGTGTTGCATCTAATTCAAAATAATGAACCAAAACCTTTTTAATCAGATTATCCTTCATGCAGATTCACTAGTCTATTGTTTCCCTACGCAAGTTTCGGATTCTTTTTCCTCGATCGGTCCTTATTGGAAATGCACATATAATCTATGAAGTAATTCTAGACATAAATATAAAGACAGGATTCAATTTTTGAACTTGATGACAATATGCGCAAATAATTATAAGCGATAAAGTTTTTATCTGTATTAGACAAAAAACATAAATTGTCAGAATTTACAGGGCTCTCTGTTTAGAAATATTGTATGATGTTTTAGTTATGAGCTATGTAACAATAAATATATTTAAGGCCGTAAACGCACCAATTGTCTTATCCAGGGCTGAATTGAATACAATGGAAGGTCTTCGCACTAGTGCACAAATTAAGATGAAGCAGTCAGCACAATGATGGAAGAAACCTTTGAGCCGTATAATTGTATGTAATATAATAAATATTTAAATTACTTTTTACTACAAGGATGCGCTTTATACGAGCAAACTCCTATGAATAATTGATTAAAGCCAAATAATTTCTGTTTAGTTTAAATATGGTCTCCGATTGATTGAAAACTTAGTATAAGTATTGTCTGCGCAAATGCACACTTTGACTGTGGAGATAGGGATAACTAGTCTCAGGTGGAGGACACACTAATATGAAACTCTGAGTGAATTCGCATAAACGACCCACAAAATAAAGGTTAAATCAGCAAGCCAAAAATTGATTAAGATGCCAATACGCTACATAATCGAGCTGGATTAACGGTTTGTGGTACACCCATACGCACTTCCTAGAATTGCCGAGCCAAAATTATAAACCTTTGCAATTTTCATTAGTTTTATACTTAATCTTCTACAACAGTCACACCGCGATTTCCATAACGCTTTGAGTAAGGTATTGATTAATATTTATACCAGGCTTTACTTCAGTTTTACCTTTTTTGATTTAACCTTCGTCATAAGCATCAAACAAGCTAATTTCTATCTGCCTTTGTTAAACATACACTATAAAATCTGAGTATGTTATTTTTAATTAAACTACAACATCAGAAATGGAGCAGATGATTATTGGGCAACGGGTTGCACGAATCGCACGTCTACATCAGATTATACCAACATTCTATGATGAATTTGACACAACATTATCCTTTTATTTTAAATGATTTTTTACTAGGTATGTAAAACCCATTACATACATATGTACTTATTGGTCTTCATTAATCAAGAATGTGTATATATACGTTATGCTGCATTAAATGATGTCACGACTACCACAAAATTCTAGTAACTGGTTTCAATTGAGGCCCGAGGGTAAGGTTTTCTTTAGTGCCGTCGTAAAGACCATCCCCTCCTCAACGTGGTACGACAGTGTCAACCATGTCTCGATGGCCGATCGTACATGGGCTAACGGGGCTATGGCGGTGGTGTCACCTGGGCGTGGTGGATTTCCGACCGGCAATCAGATCTCCTGTAAAATACCACATGAGCCCGAAGACGGCACCATGATTTGGCGTGTGTTGCCCGCCACCAAAAGGGTTCAACAGCCACAGGATTATATGGACTCCTGGACAGTACCCCGTACTTCCGAATGGCGAATGAGCTCTCAACAGCCACCGGAAACCATGCAACTTACTGCTGCCTTGCAGACTGCGCTTGCATGTGCAAAGGCTGGAGGTGCGTCCTCGATCAAAAAGCCGAGTGGTGAGGGGACACCACTTGTACCAAATTCCCAAGAAACATCATGAAATGTCACAAATACCGTTCATGCTACGGCGTCCCCGGCAAGCGACGTGCTCTGTATCAGCGCGAAAACACCTATTTATTTCGGGTGTTGGAATGTTCGATGTTCAGAAATGTCTGTCAACCGCCCGGCATGGAGAGGTATAATCCGGGATTTCTATGAAGCCGGCTTATCCTCCAAAAGGTGTCAGCCGTAGTAAATAATAAAATAATAATTTTCTATAGTGGCAAGCGTTCTGAACATTATGTTGGTATAGTTTTCGGGTTCGGTGTATATTACATAGCATTTGTTTGCTTTATTGTAAAATTGCAGTCGTCATATGAATTTTGCTCTACTACTTCAGTCATACACAAACACAAGATTGCAGCGCAACAAAATTTCCATATTTCTCGAACAAGTTTACATAGGGTTTCGGGCGTAATGCCGGCTCCAATTTGAATGAAAATTATGATCTTTAGTTAAACACAATTCCCGATGTATCTAACTAGACAATCAACAAAAATATTATTGTCTCTTATACGTACTGACACATTTCAGTCTTTCATGATTGTAATCGCAGCACAACGCTAAACTGACAAACGACGATCCCATCGCAATACATATGTAAGTAATGTTACTTATGTATACGGCTTTCACCCCTAGTTATCTCGCATATATGTTACTTTAATAAAATGTCGGAGGTAATAACACTTTTTGCGATCAAGAGCAAACCTTTTGCAGATTTTGCCATGCACCTAAAATTATAAAATTAAAAATACATTATTAAAATCAAGTTTGCTAGCTTGAAGTAAACACCAATCCCATTGTATTTAACCAGTCGTCAAACAATGGGATTGGTGTATACTTCAATCTCGCAAACTTTGTATCGCAGTCAATTATTGTAAAAATACATTGATGGCATTGGCGATAATAGCAATTTTTTAAATAGTTTTGATAGAATGCAAAACATCAAACCCATCGTTTCTCAACAGTCAGACAACCGAATATGCCACGTATATAATATTTCATGCTTTTTATATGCTCTGCGGTTTGGTCAGCGTTAGTCCTTTTGCTGTTGGACTGTGATGATCACCGAGAACGTAAATGCGCATGGGTAAGGATAAATATCGTTTATTTTGCAATGTTTTGCAGTTGGTAAGAAACAACGGAATTTCGGAGTACCTTACGTTTGCAATCATTTCTCAAACAATAACTATCAAAACACACGCAATCATTCATTATAAGCAATATTTATACCATTCACTATTTTCACTATGGGAATATATATCAAAATTAGCATATTCCACAGACGTAGGTTTCTAAATTAATATCGGTAAATCTAATATAAGCGTTTAGAATTACGTTTTTTCGGCTAATATGGAAAATGTATAATATAGTTCCCTTCTTTGTTTAATCTTTACTACAAAAATATACGTCATATGGTAATATGAAATTTGAATTTTTATATTTCTCTTGATGTACAGATGAAATACAAGATTATGCTATTTGAATACGTATTCCTTGTTTATATTTTTTTCGCTATTCCTTCTTTTATTTATCTTCCTACGAAAGCATAATTTTGGCCAATTTTTTTTGTTTTATGGAAGGAATAATATTTGACTTGATGGCTATTTTACGATTGTTATAAAAGAGGAAACCTGATAAGTACTTTTGGCAACTGCAATAAACAATAGACTATAAGTTCATCTTCAACGTTTTCCCATGTGTTCTTTTTTATAGTAGAAGCAGCCGCGTGCGGTATAAAAATCGTGTAGAAAAGATTCTCAGGACGCCATCGGTTGTTTATTTTTATAATAAATGATGATTTTATATCTTATGCAACAATTTGCAAAGATGCATGATGAAAGTTTAACATTACTCTGCTAAATTACACACACCTATAGGAGATTAGGCTGACAAAAATTTTATATTTAATGTCCAAATTGGAATTAATATGGGGATTGGAAAGAATGGGACAAGTTTTAATGTCAAGCTCGCAAACAAGACATAATTAATTATTGCGGACTGGTTTAAATGTAAGTTATCTATCGTTACATTAATTTAATTTCCCTTTCGAAAATAATTGACAGCCATTTCCGAAATATCTTCAAGGAATAACATGATTAGAATTCAATCTGCGTAGGTGTCAACAGGCATCAGGTAATTTTGAATTTCATAATGGTCTGATATGCAAAGACAGCGAATCCACCCTATTTGCTTTCATAGGAGACATCTTCTCTTGCGTTTTTTGCTTTATTGTATCAAAGACTGAAGTTGTGTAGAATAATCATGTGGTATAATCGATAAATGGTAATTAACTGTTTTATTTGTGGTGTGAAAATAATTTTTCTGTCCACTCATCGGTAATATTGGAATAGGAGTTTTAATGAATACCCTCCGCGGGCAAGTTAAACTATTATAGTTTAAAACAAGCGGAAGGCATAACAAAACCGTTGTCATCTAAATAAACGATTCTTTTTTGCGCGCCTGATTAGAAGTATAATTTAAATCAAGTCTACGAGCTTAAAATAAACAACAATCACATTTTAGCTAATCAGTTACACAGTATAGCGATACAATAGATTAGTGTTTACTTACACCTCGAAAGTGGAGTCAAAAAACTCTTTACAGTTGCAAATTTGTACGCGTGAAGAAGTTGCTAGGCTTAGTCTAACACATAATATACCCAAAATGCACAATTCATACAGAAGCAATTTCATATTCCAGTTTATTTCGAATTTTTACTAGCAATCGCAATCTCACATTATTCAAAATAAAGTCGATACTGGTAGTTACATAAAAAGTTTATATGCTAGCCAAGCTTAATTATTATTACAATATTAGCATAAAAAGTGTGCAGCAAAAAAACAGAATTGTTACCTTGAAGACAGTGTTATCAAAAGATAATTTCCTCATATTTTGTTGATCATCATTTACATATACGCGTTTCGGGCTGTGGTAGAAAAATATCGTTTTACCTAAAAATGTTGTTTGTTTGCTTTCTTAAAATCAGCGATCCAAGGAAATCGGATCAGTGCCGACCTAAGAAGATTTTGCATATTATTTCAAAATTTCTTGATTTTTCTCGTCTCCAAAGGATCACGTGCAAATATACCAGGTTTTCATGAATTAGAAAAGCAATATATTTTGCTCCTTTAAGCTAATCCATATCGTACCTTCCTGCAGAAGGAATATCTACCGTTGTTTTAAATAAAATACTATTGTTGTCAACGTAGGATGTAACTAACTTCAATCGCAACCCGCATAATTATTGATTGCATAAGTGAATGCGTATACTAACAGCATAATTAAAACTGGTGTTATAAAGCAGAAATACAATGAATAAATTTAAAATAACCACAAGTTCAATATGGGATGGGAGTTCTAAATATCATTTCGGTATTTACTTGCGCCATATCCGATCCAAGCTCAATGTCAGCAAATGATTTTTTGGTTTGTATAATTTGGCTGTGACATGTTCATCTTGTGCATCTAATTAATCTGTTAAAATAAATATTGCCATTTTACGCGCGTTCTTACGACATTGCATTGCGCAAATACAGATGTGCATCAATAAAAAATATTGAAACATTCGTGTAAATTGCAACATTTTTTGACAATTGGTCTTTGCCTTCATATCGGCTTAAGTATGCTTATCAACTACTTGTGTATAAACAATATTTAAGTTCAACATTACGGCATCTGTTTTACCTTACTTGCTTCTACATGTTAATGTGTGAGCAGAAAATTTAAAAAAAAACAGACCAGACTTTAAGTTCCACCATTTATTCTATCGCTTGCTGGACTTACACCCAAAAATTTCACTTTCTCCTGTTGAAAAGTGCTTTTTATGAATGAATGTCATTTCACGATAACTAAAGCGACATCAAATAGCCGGCGTAAAGGCTATATGTAAATTTCTCTGAATGGCTTCACATAATTCGATTAATTGTGACATCCAATGGGGCATGCAACTTTACCTTCTCAAACCGTTCGAAAGTCGGAGTAGCGCTTTTTATTTAAAACGGTGAAAACTTCTCCTAAGTAAAACATTTGCATACCCGAAAATTGTTCACTACACATGGCTTGCAACAAGCAACATAATATGATATTTATTAGTTCCATCCATCGCAAATTGTTGAAATTGTCTTTGGTTTTTACATATTCCTAATACATTTAGGATATCATAATCAGAATTGCGAGTATAGTTTAAATGAATACAATCCTTCGTCTTGTATATTAAGAAATAATAAACAAGCTGTTTTACTAGTGTGAATTCGGTAACTGTTAAAAATGCAATCGCTTTATGCGTTTTTCCAATATTATCCATATAAACTCTACCTTGAACTCAACATGTGGTTATACGAAAGAGCTTCTGTCATGTCAACAGTGTTCGTTAAAATAAATAGCACTAGATTAGTTTTAAATGTATTTCGTTAGTTTTCTTCAGTTGTCATCTCAAATATTTTACTGACAGCCATTCTCAATATGTGTAATCACTCTCTAGGACTTCTTCAAAGCCAGCTTTCAAATTGTATCCGATATTGTGAAATAACATGTACGCCAAAATTCCCACGGTTCTTTCACATGTTGAGCAAGAATCAGTTCATTTCAAGTTAGTGTCAAAAGAACATGCGCCGTGCATTCATTACAATTTGACTGGCCATAGTGTCTATGGTGTACACGATTTTTGTCTGTGAAAAAACAGCCGGGAATCCATGATGTCTGGCTGCTTGACGCATTATATCATTTATTAAGTGATGCAAACTAATTTTAGATTTGAGAGGTAACTTTGTTTCTATAAGTTCGGGATTAATAAAAAAATCTAAATTTAACGCAAGAGAATGCCTGTTTTGCTAATCTTGTTGAAGTCGTTTGTGAGATCTCGTTGAAGTATATCAAGTCAAGAGTACTGACGCCGCTGTCCTAAGGATTCAACAGTTCGAATGCCTTCAATAACTACTTTTGCAGCACACAAATAATACAGTGGGTGCATGGAAATGCTAAGAACTTTTTATAGTTTTACCCACCGCACGCAAAAGAAATCAAATATGCAAGTTACAGTTCCTCTTTACCAAATACTTACAAGGAGTTAAGAGAATTGCCGTAGCATAAATTTGCATAAATGCCAATTTATACGGTTATTTATATATATATATATATATATATATATATATATATATATGGACGTATATACAGACTATATATATATATATATATATATATATATATATATATATATATAAGTTTTGTATCTATTTGACAGATGGTGTGCAGATTAGAATAAATTATGTAAATTTTTCAAATTTTCAATCATGTATTTAATCATGCTCAAATACGTATATATATATATATATATATATATATATATATATATATATAAATACATAAACGTGAATATTTTATAATGGCAAAAATTGTTGCAAGTTTCGGATGAGGAATCAGTAATAAAAGATTGATCGTTAGCAGGATAAAAGGATGAGTGTATTGATTTATAGATTAAATCTCAACTGTTTAAATCACCGGGTTAATTGAATATAGCCTGAAACCAAAAATTGATGCCTCAATTGTTAACGAATTTCGTTGTTGAAACTGATGTGGTCAATACAATAATTTACTCAGATGCAAGTTCGTAGCTGCGGTTCAGCATTGATAGTAAACCGCAAGCGCTATTTTTAAAATTATTGCTAAGATGGCCACCATAACCCAAACATTTTCGATGCAATTAGTTTACGGATATAATATCCTTTAATCTTCCCAACCAGGCCGTTGAATATTGTGCTTATTACTTGGTCCATTTTAGAAAAATGAACTATTTAATTGTTTTATTATAATTAAAAAATTACGCGACTAAATATAACTGTTTTCTAAATGTTTCGGTTGGTCAGTTTAACTAAATGGATCTCCATGACAAACTTTTCAGAATGAGAAATAGATTGAAAGTTTGCTCATATGATTAACTAGGACAAGATAATAACACAAAAAACATCTCTTATTTTAGAGAACTTTCAATCTTACATTACACTGTAAACAGTGCATAACAAAGATTGGACATTTAAAGTTAGTCTGCATAGTAACCAAGTGATAGTCCTTTTAATAAATATGATACAAAGATTTTTTTATCTTCCTAAATGTAGATGTCGCTTAAGGGATTAATCGGAAAAAAATTGAAATTAATATATAATTTTTATGGAAAAAATAAAATAAGATATGGAAATAAAATTGAACTTATAAAATAATATGTTGTTAGTTTAAAACAGTTCTGATAAACTGATGAAAATTAAAACACCAGAAAATGAAAATACTTGTGAAGTTTGTCGGAAAATCAGAACATCATAGATGAAATTAACAATTAAAATAAACAGCGACAATTCAGAGTACATTATCAAAAATTACGGAACATCACGGCAACTGGCTTAGCGGAACTGCTCAATTTGTTTAAATAGCGTCTTAAGCATTTAATACATTTTATCTGACTCAGACGTGCCCAGGTACGCGCCCTATCAGTGGTAAAGTCAGATCCGTCTTCTGGATGAATTGCCTTTTCTACATTATACACTGTCTAGTTTATACAGACAAATCAATGCGTATAACGTGATTGGTGATTGCATTAAGATCGCATACTTGCTTTTTTATAATTGTTATCACAGTTTGCGCAACCAATATTCGTTTATTAAATTTACATTCCTCTTCACAATACTGCCGTAGGTGAAAAAAACTAAACCGGACTTAAAATACACTAGAAGAAATACCTGATATTAAAACAAATTTTTTCTGCAATGATTTTCTACACATTGATTATTTGTTCTTCCACGCACAATTTATAGTATATTATTTTTTTTTAAATTGAAGCAAATTTAACAATAAAATTATTTTTAATAATAATAGTTTCTTTTAAAACAACTATTCTTACTATTATTATTTTTTTAATAATAATTATTATTATTCATAATATTAATATTATGATCACTTATTTTATAAATAATAATATTCTTGAAACAATTTCTATTAATATTATCTTTTGATATTATTCTTTTTCATTATTGATAATATTATAATTATATATATTTCTATCATAAATAGTATTATTGTAAGCTTTTGGTTATTATGGGCTTTTGACATCACTCTTCCTGCTATATTTACGGTTATTATTAATTGTTCATTTCAATTGCAATTTTCTGTTAGAATAGTTGGAAAGCAAGGAGACGGCATAATTTCCATTTAATTGCTCAAAAGTCATACAAAATTGTATGCTATCCTTTGGAACAGACTTTATTACATGCCGGCTATAGCTTGTAAGTAGATTGATTGATAATTGACTAGCCAAGTAATAAATATTTCATTTATCTGAAATAATATATAAATGTTGTTGTTATTATTTCCCTTTATTTGATTGCTCTTCGGAGAATTAAATTATTCTTTTGCACACGAACCTAAATCTATGTAACACAATAGAATTTTAAACAATGAAATGGCTCTTAAAATATAATATTTCTGTCACGATGTACAAATGCCGTTCATGTTCGACTGCATGAAACATATTGTTGTGCGTAGACAAAATTCTGTACAAATGTCCTGCATTTAATAAAATGCACAATGCAGTTTGACCTTCATTATACGAATTTTGTTGGGCTTTTATGATGACGATGAGACGATAAACATATCAACACGATTAACGCAAAGTAATTTCCCTGAGCGAAAGCTAAAAAAATAAACGGTATACGTATTTACATCAAGTCTGCAAATTAACCAAAAGCTAATGTCCGTAGTATTTTACAATTAGTTGCTTTCAAGTGAAGAGAACCAACGAATAACACCTAGCCCGGCACCACTTCTGTTAGGAATTCTAATTTAATTATTGCCTTTTCAAAAATTGGCATGAAAATTCTGACCGAACGTAAATATGACTGCCGTTTTTAAATTTGTGCCGACAGAATAATGATCCGAGTAGAATTTTAATAACTTTTGTTCAGGAGGACAAATTAATCTTAAAGCATTCAGATTTGCAATCCTAGCTTTTACTGACAAATTATACTTCTAGCCGAAGGAATGCTTAAATTTAAATTGAACGATTTTATGCCAACATAAATTGGCAGTCTTTAAACCTGTTCCAACTGGAGCTATTTCATGTGTGCTGAATATGAATTTACTTTATTACTCCTAAATATAAGTCTCGCTAGGAATGGGCGACCTAATGTTCTTTTACATTCCACATATAACCATGAACGACTTATGGTTATAGTGCATTGAAACATTAGTCACTTTTGGCTTTTGTATGGTTCTGCATAATGGTAAAATCAATAAGCAATCAAAACCTTTTATTGTCAAGACGTATTGAATCGACAAATCTTTGGCTAATTTATCATTTGTTTCGAGGAAAACATACATGAAGAATACAATCGAGTGCACTACATATTTGAATACTGGTCACGTATATCGAATGTAAAAGAATGCGTTGGAAACGCGAATATATTTTCTAAATTTACCCGTACTCATATTAATGTTGGATATCCTCATTGAATGGCCATATATAAAAAGAAAATGTCTTCAGCTTTAGCAGAATCTGAATATCCAAACATGTTTCCATTAAACTGCAATTGTAGAAAGCATATATATATATATATATATATATAAATATATATATATATACATATATATATATAAATAAATATATATATATATAAATAAATATATATAAATATATATAAATATATATATATTTTTATATATTTATATATATATATATATATATATTTATATATATATATATATATATATAATATATATATATATGTAAACTATCTTAAGGAGTTAAATCTGTGCATTTCAAATCACCGTGTTCGTATTCGAAGTTGATTTAATTGGTTGAACCTACAGCTTCACTCAGAAACCAAAGTGCAGAATTGACTTTTGCCCCGAATCTTCAGCGAATTGTATTTCCACCAAGTTGGACGAAAGTTTTTATAATGAAACTTGGGTTTTTGGCATGTTTGCAAACTGGAATAAAGTCAACTCCTTCTCGTAAACGCAATCACCGCAGTCTGGAGCATCGTAGTTTTATTTTTGAAATCGACGTTGTCGTAAATTCTACCACAGATTACAAACTCGCATCCTGCGCGTTTCAATAAATATTTTGCATTATTTATTTCCGAATTTTCGCCATATAATCAGTTTTATTTTTTTATCTTTTATTCTCCTTTATTAGAGAATAATAATATGCAAACAATTATGAAGACGACTAAATTTATCGCATATTTATTTTCCAAAGACTGTGCTGTGAATAACTTTGCTTTAATATATTTTCAATAAATTACTCCGCTTTCAATTATTGATTAATTGTCATTGTATGATATCAGATTTGATACGTTTGATATGATTTATGAAAACATCAATAAATTTCAACGATAAATGAATATTAAAGTCAATGATTAGTAAATATTAGAATAGTTTTACCCAGTACGTCATTATGTCTATTTATCTTTCTTTCTCCTGTATTAAAGCAAACGGAAACCCGGTTATTGGTTGAATGAACGAAATCGGTAACCGCTTACGAAATGCTAAATATTTTAATTAGCGGAAGCAATAAAAGCCAATCCGTTCTGAATTGCAGTTTATAAAATATGGCAAGCAAATTTCAAAATATCCTAACATATCTGAAATAGATAAAGCGATACATAACTGTTTCCCACTCCTAGTTTTGCTTATGCCTCTTTAAAATAACGAAATATCCAAGTAAATTAATTTGGAATTTACAAACAATTGGGGTGTCCTTACACGAAATAAATTTATATCCATCCTAGTAAATTCTAACTTTTAGTTCTATTTTTCACAGCAGAACGTTTCAAGACTTTAGGAAACGACTCGGAGTTTTTCCATTTCAATGAACCTTTCTTTATTTTTGAGACTGGAATGGATTCAAAATCATTGATAAAACAGTAATTGTAAAGAGAATGTTGCCACTGGAAAGAGGATTACAAAGTTTTATAAATGTATCCATAATGTAAACATTGAAAGTAACAATAAGCCTGCCACTTTTCAAATTTTCAAATTTCAGCGAAGGATCTGATAAAATAAAATTAATTATACCACTATTGATTGCGCGGGCGGTGCTAACAATTCTCGAATTCAAGTTATCTAGCGTAAAGATGACAGCACCCCATTGTGTTTAACCAATATATATATATATATATATATATATATATATATATATATATATATATATATATATATATATATTTCATTGACATATCCTGATTTTTTAATTAAAACTTACGTGAAAAGTGATGTCAAAGAGTCTGGAATTAAAGGAATAACTAACCAAAGATATAAGTGGGTAAAGAACTCAAAATTGCATAGAATCGAAGCTTTAATAGTTTAGCAGATCAGCTACAACATTTGAAAACAAATGGGCCTAAGTTTCAATCTCGATAGCAGAATTTATGGCAAGTAATTGACTAGCACCCAATTCTTATGCAAAGCTTGTATTAAATTGGCAACATGTACGTCTATTTAATGTAAATAGTACTTAATGAGAAAGGGGCACTCATTGGATGAATATTAATTCCTTAATGGATATAAAAAAAATTTTCATCACCAAAATACTTGGATATTTCTTCGTTAAACAAACATGTTTATTACAAAGATTTTATACATGTTTATCAAGAGGTATACATTAATAAAATTTTAAATCGTAATATATATATATCATTCATGTGTGTGCGTTTGGATTTGTCATCTATGACTTTTCAAAGTTGTTATTTATCTTATTCGTGTTTCAATTCAATGGTTTCTAATTTTTCATTTTGCTTGAGTCAGAAGCCTATATTTCGCAGCATACCGGTTGTATTAACAAAATAATTATATTTCTTTCCAATATTTCTAAAAGAGAAAAATTAAAGTGAAAAAACCAAAAAAGACGAGTTATCTCAATTTAGAACACTCTAAAATTGGTCAGAATTTAATTATCGAATAAAATGTTAGTTATAACAATATATACACAGCTAAAAGTGGGTAAAATAATGAAATTGGCGCAAAAACGTGAATATAAGCGTACACTTCTTGTATTGTTCACTGTTTTGATTGTTAAATTGCTTGATCAGTGCATAAATTATTTGACCCAAAATCAAATGATTTATGTCAAATGCAGTGCAAACCAAATTAAGTCTGGCAACCTAATACAACATATTTAATAGCATTAATAAATTATTTCATAAAGATATGTATAAAGGTGTCCCAACAAATCCGATCCTTTTTAGTGATACCTATATTATTCCGCTATTTGTACCACGCTTCACTTTTGCATCCTGACTGATTATAAACGAATAGAGTAAATAAAGGCTTTCCTTAGTCAGCACATTATCCAAGTAATATTTTTCAATCATATAAAGAAACACGCATTATTAATCATCAAACTGCAGAAATTACTATATACATATCTAAAATCTCTTAATATAGAATATAATTTTTTCAATCCTGCTTCATTTGAAGACAATTATAATAGAGTTTGTTTACCACAGTTCAGATACTGTTTAAAATAGTTTATTTTCAGGTTCTACATTCTTAAGTTATCAAAATGGATGTCCAGATGCATTTAGGTGCATTAAAACATGTGCCCAATGCTAAATGACCTTTATATTAAATTGAAAAAAAAGATAAAGGAATATGCAATTATGTATGTCGTTTTGCGCACAAAGTAAAAAAAATTGGATCAAACAGGACCAGAAGGACCAAATAAAGTGAACAAAAACGAAAGGTAAAATCTCATGTGCACAGTTGTTTCGTGCTTACTGGCAACTCATCAGTAGAATTCAGTATTACGCCACCTTACCCACTATATATTTTGGTGAGGAATTTGTGACGTTTTGACGGATCCATCTCACATTCGATTGTGTATACCAGCAGTAGTGTGGTTAACTCTATATTATGTCTTCGACAATGCGATGTTAAAGCCATCTCACGATATATAATATATACCATGTCTATAAATGGTACAAAAATTTAAAAGTTTTCCTAGTTGGTAAATGGTACCAACACTATGTTTGCCGTATTGGTACATGGTACAGACTCAATTCATTCCAAGTTATTTTAAATTTCAGAACTTCTTCTGTATACCTGATACATCAAATTGGTCCACATTCGTTAACAAAATAAATCGTGGATAAATAGCAAAATACCGGCTCCAACTGATGAGTTGCCAGTAAACACGAAACAAATGTGCACATGAGATTATACTTTCCGTTTATGCTGACTTTGGTTTATCCTTCTGGTACTACTTGAAGTTATTTGGTACTAGGTGCCCAACACCTAATACGAAATTCTATATATACATCTATTTCATTAATACACATCCTGGGTGTCCATTTTATTATGTGGATGGCAACAAATCGGACTCGGTTTTACTTATATTTCCTGTTTGGGCTGATTAGTAAATGTGTATGCATATGTGTCTGTGTGTGCCTGTTTGCATGATAATGTATTTCTCGGTGTATTGGAAAGTGATGTCTGAGATCTGGTCATTATTGTATTGACGGCGTGAGTGTTAACCATCTATTCGCATTGTTGGCTGTTATGTGGACAGATGTTATTTTTCCGAGTGTAGTCTTTTGTTTCACGTAGTTGCGCATTTTTGTTTTCTCCAATTGACAACAGCGCAGGTGTGGATTTCAGTGTTGAATGCTCATATTGTTCGAAATTTCTGTCTCCGTATGTGCAAGCTAGACCAAACATCCCCTCGACCAGATTCAACAATCATTCGATCGGATTTGCAACAAATTGAAGGGAAAAAAACAGATGCACATACGGAGATAGAAATTTTTAAACAATATGAGCATTCAACACTGCAATCCGCTCATGCGCTGTTACCAAGTGAGGAAAGCAAAATTGCGCAAGGGGAAAAGATAGGCTACACTCGGAATTATAACATTCGTACACAAAGCAGTCAACAATGCGAACAGTTGGTTAACTCTGATGCCATCAATACGGGAAAGATCAAATCTCAGGCATGTCTTTGCAATACAACGAGAAAGATATCCAAATGCAAAAGGGCTCAAACACAGACGAAAACGCATACACACATACTAATTAGCTCAAATAAGAAATAGAAATAAAACCGAGTCAGATTTGTTACCACCCACATAACAATAAATATATATATATATATATATATATAATGACAATAATTTCATTAATAGTCTCGGCTGTCCGTTTAAGTTAATTAAATTTCTTCTGACGCTTATTCAAGATAAAAAATAAGGTAGGATTAAAACTCGTTTACGAATGTTTATTAGTGTAAATTTATTTATTCGCGCGGGAGGAGCACGATTTATGCCAATTCTGAACACTCGATTACGTAATCGGCTAACTAATTGCGTAAGAATTACTTACCGAATTATATGTTATTGTTATTGGAATTGGTTTTGCCACCATCAATCCTCGAATGAAGTATTAAATTATCCTTTATCATAACGTTGATTGGTTTCAATAACCAATAAATCACAAGTAGCATTGCACAATTACGAAGATGGAATGAACATGCTATTTCGAATTCTGGCAGGGGGTTCGTATTAATGTTCCGCTGTTTCAGAAATGGAAATTCGTTCGTGGATCGCGTCTAGTATCGACAACGAGAACGAAATTATTTAAATAAAGTTTGCGAACTTGAAATAAACACCAATTCCATTGTATTTCGCATTCGCAAACTTGTTTTACATGCTAATTATCACCACCCACGCAATCGTTGTTTGTACAATTGTATCACCTGTATATTTGGCGGGAGCAGCCGCAAGATAATGCTTGTGAATGCACAGAATTTGTGCAACCGACATTTTCAGTTATGTGCACTCTACACGAGACAATGAGAGGTGAGAGCCGCATATCTATTTTTGATTTCGATATATAGGCTTTGTTGTTTGATCTTCACTGGCCATTTTGTCGTCCTACTCTGATGATGATAATGATGATGATGATGATGATGATGATGATGATGATGATGATGATGAAATGTCGACACGCGTCAGTAAATGTGACTGACGGAAGTTCTACTGTTGATCGACTGGCTAAATAAAGTTGGATTTTGTTTATTACAAGCTCGCAAACATTATTTAAAGAATTTTTATCACCACCCTTGCAATAAATGATTTTTTATTGTACAGTTTGCCAATTGAGGCGGAATATTTTATCAGTATTTCAATTTTTTACCGTAAATGTATTTCCTACCTAGCGCTCAATTTTATTCTAAAACTTTTGCCAACCCTCCTAATAAATATTTAATCCCCTTCGACGTAAATACTGACATTCTATTTTGGGTATCAAGTGTAGAATATTTAAAAATTAGTTTGAAGACGAAGCAGGAATTCATCTCCTTAGTTTAACAATCGCTACAGATATGTCACAGTTTTTAATACTGACTTTAAGGCAACCGGTAAATTAACATACGGAATTGCCTTAAATTGGTAAGGCGGTTCTAGTTAGTCAACACAACATGTTTAGGCTTTACTATTTCAAAAATCCATTCCCTATTTAAATAAACATTCATAAAAAATTTAAAAGAAACTTTCCTCATTTCATTAGCGTCAATTTTACACTTATCATTTATTCAATTTTGACCTAAGGCGATAACAAATTTCCAACGACCGAGAACTTGTCTCGATTTCACCTATGCCCAATTATAGCCAAATTCATGGATACACATAGAAAAATTATAACAAATTTTTACTTTAGGAATAAAATACGCGCACAATTACAATGCACCCGATTATAGTTCAACTAATGTACTGCATACGTTCTTTAGAGATTAACTATTTTTATATAAACGTGTGTTTATAGCATATTTGACATCCAAGCAAAAACTGGCGTCCTTTTGATGTCCATATATAGCAGTAATTTTAATCATAAATAGAAACAACTATGATCTTGTTGCACTTGAGGTTCAATTTAAAAAAAGAAGTTTTATACTTTTTTTAAGGAACGTAAAACGGTATAGTATAATTGTAATACTTTTAACAACTTACATATTAGCCTTGGTGACGATTTAATGTGTCAGGATTTTAGTCGTACTTGTACGAGTCTGCGGGATTAATGTATTATTCTGGAGCTACCCTTTTTGTGGAGATACCCATACCAAATCTAATTGAGTTATTACAAATTAGTGCATATATCTATGCACTAATAAATCAGTCACTTTCCCGCGGAATTTGAAAGTAATTCATTAAATAAAATTTGTGTGATTGAGAGTAACCAAAACCCAATTGTATATTACCAGACGAACAACGAAACTTGTTGTAGCAACCTTCGCAAATCCATGCTTGTTTAATTTAAATAAATTGGTATACCGCTTTGATTAACCAAATAAATAATCTAGTCTAACCTAAGAAACTAAATGATATGTATGCGTCATCAAATCGAAATTAAATTAACACAATTTCGGTTCATGCAATTGTTTACTTACTGTTCCATGTGTAGTATCCACTTTTTTCTTGCTACTGGAATGTAAAAATTAGTAATATTAGAAAGAATAAACAATATATCTTTACAGGTAATTCAATTTGTCAATAATTCTTTCTTCATTTCTCATGCCGGAACAGATTACGTTAAGCAACTAAATGTTAAATCTAATGGCATTCTTGAAGTAAAATCATAAATCAAAATATTTCTGGTAAATAGTTTTACTAATAAAAAAGTTTCTCGAAAATAAAATCTTTCACATATCTATGAAGCAGGAACGATGAAAAAAATTAATTTATAATTAACTTTGAAGCCAACGATTTATTATTTTGAAATTTACCTTAATTTATGCGGTTCGAAAATTTTTGGACTAGAAAGACTGAAGAAATGGAAGAAGCACTCGCTTCTTGTAATAGTTGCTGCTTTTCCAACTAATTCGCGCAACAGGTCCGAGAAAATTATAAGTTTTTGAAATTATAAATGATAATAACACTCATTTAAAAACTGATAAAATAAGTCGTCTTAATAGATGCAAGTATGTATTAGTTGTTGCAAACCTAGTAACAAATTAATTCAGTTGTGACCAGAAGAATAAACCAAAGACAGCATGAACGGAAAGTTTAATCTCATACACATTCGTTTCGTGCTTACTGGCGATTCATCATTAGGAGCCGGTATTAACCCTTTAACCACTATATATTTTGGTGAGGAATGTGGGATAATAGGACGATACAATCTCCTAGACAAATGTCTAAACCTGCAGTAGAGTTGCTAATATCGTATAGCCTCGACATTGCGAGTTCAACGCTAACTCATTCTATATAATATACATACCGAGTCTGTAAAGGATACTAACACTATGACTATTGTGTTAGTAACCGATACCGACATTATTGTTCTGGTACTGACACTTTGGTTTCAAAATCGGTACATGGTACTAACATGATGGATATCAATGTATGCTATAGTACACCGAAATTGAGAATTATAATTATTTCTGAACACCTCTTAATCCAGTAAATCTTTACACACTGGCCTTGATCGATATCCTTCTGGTCACAACTGAACTAATTTGTTACTAGGATCGCAACACCTAATACATACTTCCATATATATTAGTTCTCCGCAACAAACAGTATTTAACAGTTATATGTCTTGATAGGTGGGCTGAACACTACAAAGATCAATTTTCTTTGGCACCCGCGTCAGTTTCGATTCCCGAAAGCACGTCTGCATAAACAGTGTGGAGTTTTAGTCTCGAAAATACATCACATTTAGAAGTATGCGATGTAATCCTATCGCTTAAACGCCGCAAAGCCACAGGCCCCGATGATTTGCCTCCAGGATTATTTAAGGATGGTGGTCATAAAATTTCAGGAGCTTTGACCAAAATTTTCATACGATATGGAATGAGAAAACCGTACCACTTCATTGGAATGAGTTGACCATCATTCCTATCTTCAACAAAGGCAATCGTAATTCGTGCGTTAACCATCGTGGGATAAGCTTGACTCTATTGGTATATAGGTTATTTGCTTCGATTATCCTACGCAGTCTAGCGCTTCACGTGAATCACATACAAGAGATGAACAGGCCGGATTCCGCGCAGGACGAGATGGATAGATACTATTTTTATGTCAAAGCAAGTTCTTGAACAGAAACATTTATATCATCGTCCCACAATAGCCGTCTTTCTAAACTTAAGGATGCATTTGATTCGGTAGATCGCAATGTTTTATTCCATATTTGTTCAAAAGTGGTGTGTCCACAAAATTTATTAATTTTATACGCGCTCTCTATAAAAATATTTCTGGTTGCGTTAAGGTCTACAAAGAATTAACGCATAACTTTACAACCAGCAGTGACGTTCGTCAAGGTTGTTTACTTTCCCTCTTTTAATTAAATTTTGTAATCGATTCCATTTTGAATAACACTCTTCCACGCATACAGGATGCAGGTTTTGAAGTTCTCCCGGGCGATAAACTAGTCTATCTTGACTATGCGGACGATATCATACTATAATTCAACAATCGGATGCTGCCCAGACCACCTTGAATAGATTAACAGACGTTGTTCTGTCTTTCGGTATGAAATTCGCACCCTCTTAATGTAAGATACTGTTACAGGATCACCCACCACTCACTCCAACGCTGCGACTGCAGAATGAAGATCTAGACATAGTCGACAGATTTACATATCTTGGGAGCTCTATCAATAGCGTAGGCAATATTTCTGACGAGGTGAGAATACGAATCGCGAAAGCTGGAGTAGCTTTCTCGAACCTTTGTCATTAATGGAGAAACGCGAATATTTCACTTAGCCTTAAAGGTAGTGTTTAGAATGCATCTGTACGCGCAGTCTTACTATACGCTAGTGAAACTTCGCCTCTTAGAGTTGATGATTTGAGACGGTTACAGGCATTCGAGCTTCGTTGTTTGAGAAGTATAGCACATGTTGGTTACCAAAAATGAATAGCTAATGTTGACATCCTTAGACGTATTCTTGGATCTTTCAATAAATGCTCCTAGTTAGAAAAACAAATAAGGCTCCATCACCTACGTTGGTTCGGTCACGTTTTACGTATGCCCTCATTTCAATTGCCCTGTAGAGCTCTGTTCTCTCATCTAGCATCCCATTGGCGCAAGAAACAAGGTGGGAAGATTTTGACTTGGCAAAACCTGTTGAAGTCAATACGTCCAAATTTGATATAATAGGACCCAGACTTCTACCGGGATGGGGTCCTCGTGTGCATCGTAGTTCTTTGTTAGAAACTCTTAGCGATATGGCATTGATCGAGCTCAGTTGCGATCTTGTTGTAGATGTATAGTAGAACCATCTTCGGAACTTTATTTTCATATAAGGACAAAGTTAGCTGCGAGGTTTGGTATTCTTATGACGTGATAAAGTGACAGCCGCAAGATAGCTGTATTGCTGATGTTGCCTTGCCCGAATGCTAACTTGGCCATAATGGTTTTGTGGAGAGGTTAGGTTGCCTCATTTCTGTGGATTATCATAATAAATTTACTCAAAGTAAGTAGATATTCCCTCTCTCACTCTGCCTCTCTCTTCGTAAATCTTACATATAATATAAAGTAAAAACTTCGAGTACTCCTTGTAGATTCCTGCAGTGTCTGATCCAATTACACATTTGGGGAAAAATCGTTGCATGCTAGGAATGTAAACGTCTACAGCGAAAGAATACCTTGTTTTTATTACTTGATCACTATAAAAACGACGTTAAATTAAGTTTTAGATGTTCCGCAGTGTTTTGTCTTCTCGAAAACATCAATTTAATTACTCAAATTTATTGAGTTGTCAAATTTGAATCAAGCATGTTCTAGCGATCTGACAAAATTTCACGTCCTTTCGCAGTTTTAAAGAATTATACAACACTTATTTAGTAATTCTGAATGATATATATATTATAAAAACTGAATTCAAATTGAAAGCAAATTTGCAAAATATGAGAGATATTTTAAGCTAATTATTTTTAAATTCTATTTCTTATTGTTATTGGTGATAAAGTTCGGATTTCAAATTCTGTGTAGCGATTTGCCGTTTAGTGAAATACGCTTCCTCTTTCATTGCTTGTATCATTGCTTAACTTCAAACTCATTAAAAATTAAATCATTTTGAAATCGCCTAGAATTATATTTAGCTCTTTAGTCATGATATATTGGATGGCAGAAACTGTGTTTTCCGATATTTTCCGTCTATATCTACAAATTTGATAAGTATTGAAAATATAATTGAAAAAATGTAAGAATAGAGTTGTTTATTTCTAACCATGATTTAGTACATGTATTGCCATTAGATCTGTACAATTCACAGTACGAATAATAGCTAATATAAATATAACGTTCAAAATACCTTGCTAAAGTAGAAAAATGTAACAAAAAAAACAATAATAGAGGTTAAAATGTAACGCCTAATTATGATTATGATATTTATAAAGAAATTGGACTAACAATAAATTGTCCTTGGGTTCAACCGCCGGATATGTAGTCCTGCTGTCGGCTTCAGAAATTGCTAACTATTTGAAAGACTAAATTATCACGATTGCATAGAGCCGAACGTGATGGTTTAAATTATTATCAGAATCTTTATTTTATAAAAGAAAAGTTATACAGATATAAAAAATATTTTTTCGACCGATACGCTTGTCGTCTGTACTAAAGTTGGCGTATCTTATACCAACAGAACATCATATTCTACAAAAACAAATCTTTCATCGATAAAGGAGCCTATTCAAACTGGAACATTACATCACTGCACAAAAATCAATCATGAATAATTTTAGAAATCTGTATGCATAAATGTCTTTACTTCAGTCAGTTAGTAGAAAAAGGGATGCGGGATTAGAAAGAAGATTTATTAGGAGTAAAATAATCGAATTAAATTTCGAAATATTTTTTTGAAATCATTTGCTACTCTTAATATTGTTATGTTTACTATTGAAATAATTTTTCAATTTTTGTTGCTTGCTTGCTCGTATGAATTGTAATTTGTATGTCACTAGCATCAAATGTAGCGTTAGACCAATTTAAAGTCGCAGAAAATTTAGTATTTCTTTGGCTCTTTATGCTAGAAGCTGTATAAAATCTGTTTTTTAAAGCCACAATTTTGTTTTTCATATTGAAATTGAATCTATGAAATTATCTTTTGAATTTTATTTGTTCAATTTGTCCATGAAAATTGGTGTGGTTTATTTATTATTATAAAATGGTGGCCAAAAATGTCCAATTTACAGAAAAGTATTTACCGCAGTTAAATATAAATTTACTTTATCCAAACGAATTATAATTTCAATATTCATTTTAAGTAAACATGGCATCCAAACAGTCCATACTTACATAAAATGTAAAATTTTTCGTTTTTGAGCAAGTATCTATGTAAAAGTTGTTTATTTAAAGCAGCAATATTTAGTTTAATATTGACAGGAAATTTATGAAAATTTGTTTTGAAATAATTTAAAAAAAATCTGTCCATGAAGTTTGATATGGTTTATTTATTGCCGCGGAATGATGGCCAAAATAGGATGTACTTATTACTAAAAACTAATTAATCGCAGTTTCATGCAGATGTTCTACATCCACATTCAGTAGAGGTTATAATCACAAAAATCATTTTCAATCTTTTTTATGTTTATAACCACCATTTTAAAAATTTCATTAGTTAAATTTTAAATTTGGTATATATCATGTAAAGGGTAGAATTTATAATCTTACCAGACAGTTGGATTAAATCTGTTATTCGATTAGCCGAATGAAATTTCAATTTTTTATTGTATTGATTCCTTTTTTTTGATTGTACCAACATTTTGCAACAGTTTCTGTATAAAACTATCTACACAATGTTAAATTTAATTAAATTAAGTTTCATTTTTGGCAAACAGAAGTATCAGGCAAATGTTTTGTTTACAAAATCGAACGGATTATTCTTAAACATGGTTTTCAGATTGTGTATTGCTAACATAAATAATTACTTCTGTCAAGAATTCAAAGTAATGCATATAGAAGACATATTTTTTAAAAAACCGGAGAAAAGATTTGCCATTTAAAATTGTATTGCAGAAAAACAGCTATCTAGTAATGGCCTGCGGCAACAAAAAATAGATGTGAAGCGTTAAAATTCGATAATTAAATCAATAGGTGAAATCTTCCTAGATGCTAAGAAACAAGCATATTGGCGTCTTTGACATTTTACTGAGTTTATGCCAACTTGTGGATGCAAACACAAACAGGAAAGCAGACGTAGATAGTTAGCATAATAATAAACGGTAATCATAGGTAGCGACCAGGTTAGTGTGTGTTGAGTGGGAAATGCATCGCGCTTATATCATAAAATCGGGTCACACCTGATTGGTTTGCGGATTGTATCTCTCATTGGTCCAGCGTCAGTCAATTTATTTGCATATTAAATTTGAATTAATTTACACTAATTCGACAAAATTATTTGGACCTTTACCTCAATTTAATCACGACAAAATGTAAAAAGAAACAAGTTCCTCCTGGCGATGAGTGATTAGGCATTTATGGCAATTATCGATCCAAGTTGAGAAACTGATTAATAATCTGTCAACAGGTTCAAAAAATATATCATAATGTGATGATACTTGGCTGGTGCATGCCCATTAATTGCTTTATCTATTACATGATGAAGAATAACAGCTAGTTTTTGTTACACAAATTATTAGCCGTAGTGGTCGGGCATCTTGCGTAAAACAAAATAGAGCCTTGGTGATAACTTTTGAGAGCCGCAGCGTGAAACTTAAAAAGTGGGTTGCATTACGTGATTCCAGGCTTAAATGTGTGCTTTTTTTGACAGACTAAAACACCGTCAATAAGTGGAGTTCGGTAAAACTATAAGAGATGATTTACACTCGAATTTGTGTTCCATGATATAAGTTAACGAATAAGTGAAGTGCGTAACTGATGAAGTTGCGTTATGCATAATATAAGCCTATACTATGATATAAAATCGGTGACTATTTATTGTAGCTACGCTAAGCATTAGCTCTAAGTGGCTGGTCATTTAAACTGTGGGTTCAGACGTGAGGCATAAGTTGCAACTGTATGGATTTACTGGAGTAACAGGTGTTCAGAAATAGTTGTAATTCTCAATTTCGGTGTACTATAGCATACATTGATATCCATCATTTTAGTACCATTTACCGACTTGGAAATCATAGTGTTAGTACCATGTACTTTTTCGGTGGTATAATGTTGGTTTCAGTTACTAACACAATAGTCATAGTGTTAGTTTTTTTACAGACTCGGTATATAAATTATATAGAGTGAGTAAGCGTTGAAGTCGCATTTTGGAGACTAGGATGTTAGCTACTCTAATGCAGGTTTCCACATTCGTCTAGGATATTTTATTGTGCTATTGTTCCACATTCCTTACCCAAATATATGGTGGTTAATGGGTGTAATACGGCTCCTACTGATGAGTCGCCAGTAAGAACGAAACGAATGTGCATGAGATTATACTTTCCGTTCATGCTGCCTTTGGTTTATCCTTCTGGTCACAACTGAACTAATTTGTTACTAGGTTCGCAACACCTAATACATACTTGCATATATATTAGTTCTCCGCAACAAACACAATTTAACGTAAATCAAATGTTCAAAATAAACAAATGAAATGTACTCCAACCGTCCCGTAGTTAACCTGTGATACATTGAATAATGAACAACAAATAGAAATACATTTTATATCAGTAAAACATGGTGCAAAGTAGGTTATGGTTTCTTCTAGTAGACCGGCTTCGTCCTTATCGGAAACTCAGATAATAGGCATGGAGAAGTTTATATATCGCCGGATCAGACGGTTCAACCTGTCTATGTTTACCTATTTAGGTGTGGTACCTTTCATGAGATTTAATTATTTTGTTTGTTCAATTAGCATCTGGTAAAGACAGCAATACATAATTTGCTGTGGTGCTACCAAATCATCGTTACGAACTATTACATTTCTGCAGCTTTGGAGTTGCTGATGAACAAAGACTGGGCGGGTAGCATGCCTCGGCGGCTGGGTTGATATGTAATTGAAATAAAGTTGAAGGCGACAAGCTTCGACTTCTTGGTCATCATGTGTGGGAAGTAAACTCAGGGAGCTGAATCGGTAGACATAGGTCTTAGCGATACATGAGGTGTGACGCTAGCATCTAAATAAATTCGCGTATACGAGATTGCATTTAAATGTGTTCTGAAGGAAATGCATTAGTGAACGAGGGTGACAAAGATGCTTTGAGTACCCTATGCATTCTCTCTACCTAACCAGAAGACTCTGGAGGGTAGGCGGTGTTCTGGAGTATAATGCGACCCGTCAATGACGGAGTAGTTCTAGAACGATCGGATAATAATCATGACCCTCTATCTATCGTTATTAACATCATAATGTGGTATCCCTAAAAGTTAAAAATATATAGCGAACATATATGCCGAAATAGTGCCGAAAGGTAACGCCGCAGACCATCGAGTGGATCAATCGATTATGGTTTGATGATAGCTAAACCCTTCGATCTGAGTTAGAGGAGTTTTCGCACCAATGTTTCTTATCTAGTTCCCATTGTTTGCAGAGTACGCGAGTAAAAATTGATTGGCTTCCGATCTCTATTGATCTCTTCTTGAAAAGTGGCGTCAATCGCGAATTCGGAAGCGTCGGTTTTGATTGGAAAATTTTGTTCGAAATCGGAATGAGCTTGCATAGTGTTACTTACTCTAGAATTGATAGCATGACGGCCAATAAATAGTCGAATTCCCATTGAGTCATCTTCGATTCGTTAGGTGCCTACATAACGGATTTAATTTGTCATAATAGGAGGGGGAAAACCTGCGAGTATGTAGTTGAGAACTGACAATAATTACTGTAAGTCCTCAAAGATTTTGTTTTTTTAATTGATCTTAGAATACGAATCTGTATTGCTTGAGATGTAAAACGATGCTCTAAGAAATCAACCTAGCTACCTTGCAATTTAAGCATAATCACAATTGATTTTAAGTGTTTAATCTGCTAAAGCCGATAGGATAATTCACTTATTATCGACATGATTATCTATGTCAGGGGGAAAACCACATTTTCGTCTCAGTATGACCTAATTTAGACGGAGTTTTCACGCATAATTTAGTCCATGTATATCTTAAATGTCGGAGTGACAAAATTTGGAGCAGAATTCCTGCTAGTATATGAAGCCGACAGCTTGACTTTTCGAATGTAAAAACTAATGACCATCACTAATTTAATTGGTGTAATGGGGCAAAAGTACAACCTGCTATTGCGGATTGAACCACGAAACCCTTTTAGATAAATTCATCGATTTGCTTTGAAAAGTTTTGTTGCATTATTCAAATTCTGACACAAATTTAACATGTTTGCAATTATCAGACAAAGCACACAACAATAAGACGATGGTAGTTTTGCGTTAAAAATTTTACATATTATAATTTCCGACGAACATTCATGGTACCTGTCGACAATTTGCGCTTCAATAATAATTTGCAAAATTTCTAAATGAACCAACAGATAATCTCTACGTAGCACACGAAAGCAGAATACTAATACGAACAGCTCTGTGTATAAGAAATACAATTTTACTGCTATTGTGGCACGGTCGCCAATTGTAACTCACGGGCTAGAGTGCCGTACAACCTTTCGAAGAATTAAACATGATAAAAAGTACTGTTGGTAGCCTCTATGGAGGTGATCGAGGCATTCGACGATAAATTCCGTGATGCGTTATAGTACCAGTGCAAAAGCGAAAGTCCGGAAGTCAACCTAGACTCTTGGAATGTGTATCATATTTTCTCTTTAGTGATCCTATGGTAGTTACGTGTAAACCATCAAAATTAGACAAAACAGTATGTACCAATGTCTGTTTGAGGCCTCAATGAGACATACTAATGTTGTGCGAAAACACGACGATGGTTAAAAAGCGTTCAAATCCGCTAAACAAATCAATTGAAGGACTCTTCCTCGATGTAAAGCAACAATTTTATTGGCGCGACTGACGAGTAACAGAGTTTGTGACAAAGTGTGACAAAAGCACAAATAAGAATAAAAGTGAGGATACTCAATGTACCATGAGGCAATAATCGTAGGTAGCGTTCAGGTCAATGAGTGTTGATTAGTAAGTGCAACACCTTTATATCATAAAGTTAAGTCACACCTGATTGGTTTACAGATTGCACCTCTCGTTGGTCGTGCGTCAGTCGTTTTATTTCAGTAATTAATTTGAATTAATTTGCAATATTGCGGCGAAATAATTTCGACCGTTGCCGTCATATCAGTTTAGCCATAAAACTTATATTATAACGTTGCCTTTACGTTTTTGCTAAAAGCTTGCGTGTAGATGGATAACTAGTATATAGCAAGATTAGAATCTCTGTGAATAAAATATAATCTTATTAGAAAATGAAATGGTACCGTCAACAAAGTCGCCTCTACCTCAACAAGTATATCCATCTTTTTTTTCAATATTTAACAAACGATGTTTAATGCGATCTAATAAATGTTGCGCGTTTATCTAATCCGTAATTTGCTTAACAATGCATTTCGAATTGAGGCCCTAATGCTGTCTCGATCAGAATGTGACAAAAGTTTGCAAAGTTATTCCTCTTCACACTAAATTTATGCAAATAATGAAAAAAAACAAATATTTGCGCTAAAACAAACATTTTTTTTCTAGGCCGGACTCGACTAACAGATATAACCGACTATTAACTGGAAAGACGTGAGTTGTTGATGTTTGAATTTTTTGTTGAGAATTTATTTGAATAGATTAAGGTGCATGTGCACGTCTATTTAAATAAAACGGAAGATCCACTACAGGAAGATTATATTCAATCTGTTCACTAACTCGCATCGACACAAATTATCTTTCAGTGTGAAATAATTTTCAATTTATACCACATTATATGACGTAATTAATGATGGTACCCTTAGTTATGTACGCTATTAATTAATAGGAATTACTAACAATATTTTAAAAATCATCTAGGTATAATTTATCTATTAGTTAATATTCAAATAGTGAGCATAATTAAGATATATTTAAAAAAAATGAAGGTCAGGAAAGAAATTAAATACTGACTGAAAATTCATTGTCAGTGTCTTATGCATTGCACCATTACCCACAAAAATATTAGAGGCAATATTGTTAGAATAAATAACGAAGGAAAATGTTAAATAAATAATTGAAATCTATCATAAAATACTTCACTAAGTAGTAATTATGTAAAGTCTCATCAATGCTAATTAAAATCAAATTTAATAATAATAATAATAATAATAATAATAATAATAATAATAATAATAATAATAATAATAATCATAATAACAATAATCATAATAATAATTTTTTTAAATAATAATAATAATTAGTTATTCGGATTATTTTTCAATTTCATTCCTGTAGTCATCGGTGCTACTAATAGTTAATGCTAAATTCTAAACGGGGCCTCATTATGTTTCCACATTTATTTTATGCATAATGTCCACTTGTAAACTCATTTCAGTAGATTCCATTTTCACTCGCGCTGTTCTGCTTATAAATACTCAGAAAAACACTACATGTTGACTGTAAGTTATTTCTTTGTTTTAATGCCATTCAACATCAGATTAATTATCTCATACGGAGTTGCACGATGCTTTATGACCCCCATTTCGTGTCTAATTGGGGCGTAATGAATCAGTCGCATACATCAGATCGCAAAACTAGCCTGTGAATTGTTACAAGCTGAACGTGTTTTAAGATTACGACTCTATCATTTGGCTACAAGGTTACCAGTCGAGTATGAAAACTATATCAAAACTCTACAAAAGTTTAATTTCAATGCTAGTGATTTTAAATTTTCTCATAGTTTACCGACTGCTTTTGACGAGACCCTCTTTCACTTTGTCAGATTTTAGGTAATTCAAATCGTAATTTGTACTATTTCGACACGCATCATCGGTGCTCCTATCAAGTAGACGAATAACTATTACAGTTAATGATTAATTGCGGTATTTTAAATTATGTTCCTATATTTTTATCGATAGTAATCTAAATGATGTTATTATATGTGTTCGTAACAAATCAAAATATAACCCCAGCAAATTGATGGAAATGGAATTATAAATAAAATCAGAATACACAACGTTTATATGAGTATGTCTTTCCAAATTCCTATTATCTTTAATTAATTGGCTATCTGGCAACGGTAATTCATCAAGTGTCTCCTTTAAAATGTAAATTTAGTCTGTAAAATATAATATGATCACACAGAGCGATTCCAGTTCAGTTCCATGTCTACGTTAAAATAATTAATTAAATGTTTCTCAATTAAACAGGCAAACACACGATCGACGCGTGTCTTTGTAGTAATTCATCGATAATAATCATGAAATTAGCCAAGTTTAGGTGAAATTAAATCATTATAAATTAAATTTCTCACTTTTTTATTTGATTAAATTTGGTTTGATCAGCTGCCGATTGTGAAAAAACACGCCTATCGTTATTAAAATATCTCGAAAGAAAATGAAATCGCATTGTTGAGGACATCGTATGAAGTTAGCTTTATAATTTAAGGTTTATGCTTTCGTATAGTATTTCTACCGTCCTATATTACCACATAGAAGGCAAGGGGCGTAAACCGCCTCCTACTTATGAGTCGCCAGTAAGCACTGAACAAATGTGCGCGAGATTATACATTGGCTTACTCTTCTGGTCAAATTTGAATTAATTTGTTACTAGGTGCGCAACACATAATGCGTTAATGCATATGTATTAGTTAACAGCCACAAACAGTATCTTCCTCTAAAGAAGTTGCCGATCTAACCGGACAGCGTATTCTCTACAACGTGAAATTTGCGCGTTGTATGCAATTCTTGGAATAACGCTAACGTTTGATTTTGGTTACAATTGCCAACGATAAACTAGTTGAAGTCTTTCGTTTTAATCTAAACTGCCAAATAGTCAAACTTGACGAACAATTGTAACGACTACTACCGTATTTAGTAGCACGGTAATAAATTATTGTTGCATAAATTCTTTGTAAATATAGTGTCATAAAAAATTAAAGAGCTATGACAATAGTCACAATAATTTTATCGTAACGTGATTTTCTGCGGTCGGGGATCACTCTTAGTCTTTATGTAATCTATTCGGCCTCAATTTCGTGTTCTAAGATAGGCAACATGGCACCTGTAGCAGTTATTATAAAATGAATTTCACAATCGTATTTGAATTGTACATTGGCGTAAAAAATAACGATTGGGCAATACATTACCTATACGCGTAATTAAAAAACAAATAATAATTAGACCCTTTTTTAATAATTTGAACACGTGAACTCGTTTTATTGCCTCGGGTTACGCTTAAATTTTTGACCCATTTAAACAAAGAATTTATTTATAAGTATATGGTAAACATTTTCTGCTTAGAACTGCTTAACAAATATAAAATATCCAAAATGTATTTGGTGATTAAATTAAAATAAATAACAATAGAAATCACTGTGTAATTAAAAATATTTTTTTGTAAAAATAGAATTCAATCCTCGACCCAACTGCAGTGTTTTACGCAAGTACATATTAAAATAGAAATATTAGTTCATTAAAATTTCAAACCTGAAGAATTAATCGCAACAGTAGAACAAAATATGTACGTAATGTATGGCAGAAATGTTGTAGAATGACTTGAATCTTTTATATATGTAATACCGCATTTCTATAATCAAAAAAGATAAAAATAATTCTACAAATAATGGCAAACGGGATGTAATACGAAAACTGATCAGTCAAAATAAAATGAAGTGCACCTTCATTGGACAAGCAAAATAGCCATTAAATCGAACAATTGCAATGATATATTTTGCGCACAGAAGAAACAAAATAATTTTTGTGAGTAAATAATCTTTTCAATTTTTTCTATTTTGCGCCTGCAAAACAACTAAACGAGACTTTTAGGAAAAAATAATGACATAAATTTTAATAGTTTACAAGTTTGTTTCCGTGAAATTAATTGAGAATTTTACTTCGATTATTTCGCTGAAATAAAGAATCCATTTTACATAACCATTCCAGTCAAAATAATGAATTTAAATTTACAAATAGAAAACTAATAAACTATAGGCAAGTTTCGTATTACATAAATTGAAGAAAAAAATACAAAATAAAATAAATTCTGTAACGCCTAATTTTTTAATTTACATCAAATAGGACAGTCCAATAGAAATAAGTTCACGAATTACAGGACAAATTAAACAGCTTTGCATGAGTTCATGATAATGATCTCATTAATTTATAAATACACTTTAATATGATATATATTTAACTGACGTAAAATCTGGATGTTATACTAGATAATTATTTCGATGACAGCAATTAGTGTCGCTAAATTCCAAACAAATATATATTCCACTTTTCTAGATAAAATATAACTTTACTTATATTGTTCGTGATTCTTAATTAACTTTCTAAATTGCATTAAACATCAAAGGTTTGGAAAAACGATTAAGAGTTTTATCAGCTGCTAAATAGATTTGCTTAATATCGTTAATTTAGAAGAGTTTCAAAGTGGTATAAATAAAAAAAACCTTGAAAATTCTATTTGGCGTTCAACAGATGAGTCAACCTTGTTTCTAACAGCTTGTTGCAATAATACATATTAGTAAATCACCGATTGGTCGATGACTTGATGTCTCAACATTTTGCTCTTCCAAGAACTGAAATGTTATGTTATTGGTGTTTAAATAACATTGGTAAACTTGATTGGCATAAATGTTACCAGGACTGCGCAATAATTAATTCATTAATTGTACAGCATACATAGCTTTTATGAAATCTACAAAACGTCCATGTTTGCGATTACTTTTAAATGCGGCAGGTGACATGTCCAGTCAGGTACAGTGTTTGCGAGACAACTATATGTGAGAGATGCACATCTAATTTTTCTTTCAATATATATATATATATATATATATATATATATATATATATATATGCATTAATCCTGCATATACAATTTGGAGTCCTGCTCTGATGTTGACCATGGAAGGTAGAAACGGTATTTTGCGCAACTCCACAAATGTATTTTTCTTTTGATATAAAACGGTTGTTTAAGTTGCATTTTTTTCATTCGATTAATTTACTGTGTACTCAGTCGTCTGCTAAAATTGGTAGACAACTTACGCATACATAGTAGTAAATAACACAGAAGCAACAACCTATTTAATATTTAATGGCTATCCTAAGCAATTATGTAGTTGTTAAATTTTTGGTAGCAGTTTTTCGTCATTTCCTTTACTGCATCATTGACATATTTGTGCACGGCTTCATCCTTCTTAATAAAAATCATTAATTTGAATAGCAAGTTTAAATTAAAATTTACCTTGAGAAGGTTTTCGAAAAATCGCATTAGTCTATCTAGCAATAATGACCAACAATATTCGTCAATTTACTTCAGGAAGTCGTTGTATAATTTTAGGTCATGGAAAACGGCATATGAAAATGGGCTATCTTTCAAGCTAGCAAAATTATTTCCGGTAAACAGTCGCGCTCACATTTTTCAAGGTGCGATCTCACTTGTGATGCCATCTTGTGTGCAGTTAAAAGACACGTTTGATAAAATCATAGCCGAATTGCAAGAAAATCAAGTGTATATTAGGTGAATTTGTTTTGTCTACGTTAATTTTATTGACACAAATTTGGGTAAAAGTTAAAATTAATAAGCCCATTCTATGGCATTGATTTTAAGGTAAAAAGATTTATTTACGTTATATACTTACTCTTATGTTTATTTATATACAAGAAATGTTTAGTGTAGAGCGATGCTTATGTCCCATTTCTTATCGGATCAAACTATTAGAATATTCATACCCAAATATGAATGCACAATTAAATATAAGGCTGGTAAAAAAATCCTGCAAACCATGAAGATGCATTCCTTTAAAATAGTTGTTTCCAAAATTGAAGACCATTGCATACATTCTCGTGTTTATCGTTGTCCATAATTTGTGCGTCTGAATTTTTACGTGTAGCATAAGTCTAGTTACGAGCGCCCGAAGTATTTAATTAGCCCCGAAATGTAAAAGTTTAAATAAAATATTATTGACTGCATGTAAAAGTCTATATTATTTCTCCACAGAATAAAACAGTTACCTATAGAAAGGAAGCAAAAGACGTATATGAATAGAGTTTCTGTAATATTTAAAAAAAAAAATATTGTATTTTGTTTTCGAAAATTGTTTAGAATAATAAGCTGACAAGAATAAAAACATGTGGCAATAATGTAGAATAATAAAAGGAGCTTCCTAATTTTGATTACGAATTATATATTTTATTTCGGCTTTGTATGCTATAAGTATATTTTTCGATATTAAAGGACGAATGTTTTACCACACCTACCAAAAATCATAATATATCCAAATTAATTAGAGAATAAATGGGGAGTATATTAAAGTAGAGAAAAATAAAGTCGTTATGGCGATAATTCTGCTTTCGCGTGATTTGATTTCATGATGAGCATATACTAGTTACGTATCTTCCTTGATATGAGAATCTGACCCATTAATTAATTACATGGACAACCCATCCAGTAGCACCGTTTCCTCCTTACTCGGAACTCGGTATGTACTGGCCAGAATTTGCCGCAAATGGGGCTCGAACCTGGACAGTTCTGCTTTGGAATCTGGTGCTCTAACGAATGAGCCAACCCGCCGCACACTCGACACAATTTGCAGTTATATACTAACTAATGTGACTTGGCTTCTCTTGTTTTTACTTTAGGTGAAGCTCATTTGACTTCCATTTAGACACAAACTTCCAACTAACCTTCCTTAATCTGTCATTACTGAACAGACACCACACTGTATGAGGAAGTGGAATTGAAATGAACATTTATATAATTATATGAACATTGGTTGCGCAGGCGTTAATAAAAATTACTATAATCAAGGTAGCAATGATGATATAAGCACCTGATTCATTAATTAATTATATATGTCAGTATAAACTAAGAATTTTATCGAGTAAAATTGCCTTCACAACACTATCCAATTCTAAGTTAATTTTGACATATGTAAGCAATTAATGGATCAAGTGCGCATATCAAGACCGCAAACTTGATTAAAGTAATTTTCATCACCGTCCGCGCAACCAATGTTCGTTTAATTCTATAAATGATTATTTCAATACCAACTCCCCATGTGGCGTAGTGTCTGTTCTATAAAAACAGATTTGAGATGATTTGTTGGAGCTTCAGGTCTGAAGGGATGCCACATGGGCTCCACCTAAAGAAAGTCTAACGAAAAAACATTAGTTAGTATATAACTGAAAATTGTGTGTAGTGTGCGGCAGTGTGAATCAAAGGTTAGAGCGCCAGACTCCGAAGCTGATGTGCCCATGTTCGATGCCTGTCCGCGACAAATTCTAGACAGCACGTGATGAGTTCCTAATATAGACGAAACCAATCTACTGGATGAATTGGCTTTTCTACACTATACAATTCCTAGTTTTTCCTTGATCGGGTGCTTATATCAAGATCGCAACCTTGATGTTAGTATTTGTTCTCACCGCCCGCGCATCCAATGTACGTTAATTTACGTATTGCATTTGATGTGCGTATGACAAACTCTTTAGCTATTCAGCCCAGGACTAAAGGTTGCTTTTTGCTTAATCCTTCAAAAATTTACTACTATTCTCCAAAATATCTATATCTTTTTTTAAGTTAGCTATTTAAATATTACCCTTGTTTCTTTTATAGCTGAATTCACTGGAATCTACCAAGACGAAATTTATACTCTGAAGTTCGTCGAAATTCTGTGTGTTAGGTAGAAATTTCAGACAATAATAAATATGGCAGAGTTTTTTTAACAATCTTTCTCAAGAGAATAACAATAAACCTTTTATATAAGAAAAAAGAAACGTTAATTTATTGCGAAAAACACTGATTTATTATTTCGTCACAGTATTCACGCCTGGTGCTAAAAACGATTAAAAAATTTCAATATAAACAATTAATTTAGATCTCATTAATTTAGTTTAAATAAGTCCAAATTTTATTTACTTAAACGTTTTGTGGACATGTAAATAAATATTTCTAACATTTCTAACTGTAGCTTTAAAATGTCTCATTTAATCCTATGGCTTCAAGATATAGTCAATCGAAAATAAAAAAAAGAATTTCAGTATCGGCACGCGTAAACTTTTAAAGTAAAATTTTAATTAAAATCATTAAATCTAGATAGTTTAGCATTTGGTGTAAAAATGTTGAATTTAACAATAATAAGTTATAATCTGGTAAACTTTGAAAGCCCAATATTTTCTCATCTCTTTGTGTTCTGCTCGAAGTTGCGTGATACCATTTTAACGAGCTTCAATCGTCATTCAACCCTATTATTTGCCTATCTATGCATGTCTTTCGTTTTGTTTATACAATCAAAATCGATATTTTGGAAGTACGTCGTACAATACATAATGAAAAATCAATAAAAAATTTCATTTGAAATAACAAATGCTTCGTTAAATTTTGTTTCACCCAGTATTATTGTTTACTGTCGAAATAATACACACGAAGAAGCTTTATTTGCGGATTTAAAAACATAACAAGTTTGGAATTAAGAAATATGTCAAAATGCTAGCAGAGAGTGTTGACTTCACCAATATTCGTTGGGTCGTTTATGCGGTTTCCCTCAGATATAACTGTGATAGTGTCGTCCAGCTCAGACATAATTAAACTTTGTTCTTTAGTTAGTGTTTTCATTTGCGCAGATTATATTGTTACGAAGTTATCCTAATCAACCGATGAAAAAAATATTTCCTCATCACATTAGTTTATTTTAATTCATTATTTATATGTGTTTGCCTGCACTTCTTCAAAGTATTTCTGTTGTATACACAGCAGCGCTAAATAGAGCCGTAGGAGCATTCTCGGCCCCAAACGTGACTAGTGCCATATAACTTTTCCCCATATGAGTCGGCCTTTGCACTCTCCTTAAAAGATTAAGTGCAAAAGCCCCTCGTCGGTCGAGCATGTTAACAAAAACTGTTTTGCGCTCTGCATCCAACAGTTCAACACGAATCGGACCATCATTGACTGTATCTAGTGACATGGGCCCCATGTGCACGACCTTGATAGTTGCTGACACCTAGTCGAGTACGTCTAGGTCGTCTAGCATAAGCTTGAAGCTATATGGCGCTCACATATTAAGCTAGCAATTTTAGGCGCTTCTGAATATCGATGATGAAGCGTTACATCGCAATTCTCGAGCTTTCCAACAGCTGAGTGTTCCCGTTTCTTCTCCAATGCATTGGCGCTTTGTGATTGGTAAATATGTCGTTCTGTCTACAATTGACAGTAATCATTGTGCGCGCAGTAGTTTCTTTTCTGCGATGGTGTAGTATTGCTCCGCCTTTATGAGTGTAACATATATTACGCCGGCCGTCCATCCGCTTGTAATACTTCTATTATGCCAGTATCTGACGCTCCTGTAAGAATTGAAATACTACCCAACGTGGTAGTAAAAATAGTGACGTCTATCAATTTCTGTTTGTGTAGGATAAACACTTCTTGAGGCTCCTCTGTATAATGAAACCGCAACTTGGCACAAGTTAACTTGGACAAGTGTTGTTGAGTAACCGCCAATCCCTTAAGATGTGGTCTATAGAAATTCACCATACAAATAACCCAACAAAATTGATTTCTAGTCATAAACTCTACATTCTAATCTACTGGCATACTTCCCTCTACTGTGACTGAGTGCCCCAGGAACCGCGCTTGCCGACTTATCGGAACGTTTTTTTAATTAAAATGTAGTCGCTATTCTGCTGCTTTTGTAATCATCATCTTCGGTCGAGTACGTAATAGGCGTTTGGTACTGTCCAATATAATATCATCGTCAAAATAATCTGTAGTACAGGATAAGTTGGACACGAATGAGTTCATTAATATTTTGAGCACTTTTGGTGTGTTCTTCAGACCACATGTAAATGACTTAGAGGCATCTTCACGGTATTCGTGCCTCACGCATACAAAGCTGATATGAGATACGGGTCAGGTTTGGTCAAATAATTTCTCTGCCGAAAATCAGTCACTCTTCGGATCAAACCATCCTTTGTCGTAATGTAAATCATAGTAGCACCAAAATGCAGATGAGGATGGTTCAAGAACGCCGGCCGACATCATCTCTTTTGTTAAACGAGTCTCTGCTGAAACACTACATTTTAAGAAATTTGAAACCTTCGTTTAAGTGCATTCATAGTTTTAAGCGATCGATCGTTGGTCCGGGACATTTTCTACAATCAGATATTTGGAATATATTGTTATACTCTCTATGAAATACTATCCAATACGCGGGCTGCGGACTAGTCTCTTTCTGCAACGTCAATTGATATTAAAAATTGGCGTAAATACTCTAAGGGCGGATCGCTGATAATAAATTGTAACAAAAAGTAATAGAATAAGACTTAAAACGTTTAAAAAAATCACAACGTTTGATTTTTTAACACCCTCGTAAACATTTAGCTGTTAAAACTCAGTGAGCCCCAAATAAACCCTTCCTCGTACGCTGTCTAGATTCGACCGGAATATGAATTTTAAATGTGTCATGGTTTTAATTAGGATTGTGGTAATATTCGTTATAAATATTTCACTCTTTTATTACTCGTTTGACTGGCTATATATAATTGGAAATATTTCATACTATACAGTATGCGGTAAAGATTTTGAACTACAAAATTGCTAAAAATTATTTTTAACTAAATGTATGAAATATGTTTTGACTACAGAACACAACATTTTTTGAAGCGTAGATACTAGAATATACGCCAATCAAAGTCAATGGGAAACTAATGCTTGCTGTCACCTATCTTACGCAAAACAATATTCCATGTTAACAATTAGATTAACGCGAAATTTATTCCATTTATCCTGCGATTTCATAAATGTTCCTCACGTACAAGTAGTTATTTTAATGTTTTTTATTGCTTGCTAACATTTATTTTTATGTGCAAGATTGGAAATCGTTGTGTATTCACACCAGTAAATGTCATTTGTAAAAAATATATACATAATTGTGCGTGCGCTTGCCTGTATGTATTTGCCATGTTGCAACAGTAAATAAGTCATATTATGTCTTAAAATTATACAATGACTTTCCTTGCTCAGCATAGTATGTATTCAAAGACATACCTGTACTCGTATGCATCAATATGTATACCTGAATAAACTGTGAGGTAAGTTAATTTCGAGCTATATTTTTTGTGCAAAATTTAAGGAATGATGTTTTACTTATGGTTATGAACATTGCTCAAGTATAAAAAAATATTATAAATGTTAAATGCACCTTCTTAAAACTGATTTGACAAACGTAAGCATACGATATTAAGCTTTACTGTTGCAAATGCTAGCTTTGAATGCCAAAACTAATTCTATGTTAAAATAAGCGAAAAATATGGCAACATCAAATCGCAAGGGTGTATAATTTGTAAAGTTTGCATAAGTTAACCTTTTTTCGAAGCACAAATCAACTTGTTTTCATTTCTTTGGAAACGAACACTTCAAACGCATAAGACTGATGCTAGAATACGCGAGTTTCACATATTACAAAGGAAATAATTGTCGTGACAGCAAATATTTCATCGACTTGCAACACGTTATCCGTTCAGCCGCTGGTTGACTTTAACAAATAAAGGAATTTAATACACTTAAACTTACAACCCGATGAAAAATAAATAAAACAAAATAAAGTTTCTACCACAATTCGCCAATGCTAAATATTGACATGTTACTTAGGACTATTCAGCGAATTTTTTAACCAAGTTTGCGAGCTTGAAATAAAAGCCAATCCCATTGTATTTAAACAGTCGTCGAATATCACAGCACGCACTGACGCCTCTCGAACTTCCATGATCATCATCAGAGTACGACGACAAACTGACTAGCGAGGACCAAACAGCAAAGCATATATATTAAAAGCAAATAAGATATGCGGCTCTCACCTCTAGTAGTTTCACATACATTGTAATTAACTGGAAATGTCGGCTGCACAACTTCTATGCAGTCATGTACATTAATTGGTTGCAGCTTGCCACAGACACACACACACATATATATATATATATATATATATATATATATATATATATATATATATAGGCAATACAATGAAACAATCATTCACTGATAACACCACCCGCGTAATCAATGACTTTTTCATTGTATTGCCTATATATTTGTATGGCGAAAGTTGTACATAGTTAATATTCGTGACTGCATAAAAATTGTGCAGCCGACATTAACAGTTAAGTACACTGTATCCAAGACTACTAGATTTAAGAGCCGCATATCTTATTTTGCTTTCCATATATGTGCAATGCGATTTTATCCTCGCAAGTCACTTTCCCATTCGTACTGACGATGATTATGGAAGATCGATAGGCGGCAATGCGTGCAACTCGCGATAGGTTTGCCTTCTTGTTCGACGACTGGTTTAATTCAATTGGATCGCTGTTTACTTCAAGCTCGCAAACTTGATTTAAAGAATTTTTACCACTACCCGCGAAATCACTGATTATTTATTTCATCTACTATGTGTTCAAATTTTTTTATCCCTTGTTCAGTTTTTTGATTAACTTGTTTTAAATTTTTGCTTTTACCCTGGATTTTAGGCGAAACTGCGAACATAAATCACGGGGAGTTTAAAAGTTCGCAGTAAGGCTGCCACTTAATAACTCTTAATCGATTTCTGTGCACTTATTAATTTGAACCAATTAAATTATCGCAAGAAATCGGTCATCAGTTCTTTCAATTCTGTTACGCGCGATTACAGAAGATTGGCAATGTTTTGCAAATGGTTTAATATAATTAGATTAGAGTTTATTTTAAGCCCGTGAACTTAATCACCTGAACCAAGCACTCCACTTTAATTTACGTTTACCAATCCAGACATTTTGTATCACATAACTAATTCATATTCGCAAATCTTTAACTTAATGCTACAATCAAATTTAAAAAAAATCTTGCCTTGAGCTGACTATGCAGATGCATACGTCAGCACAAATATACGTTAAGCATGTGTCGTCAATATATTGTAATTCTTTGAACTTTCTGGGAATACAACCAGGATTGTCCACAGGCCCTAAAATATCTGGATTGGATATTAATAATATAAAAATAATGAATTATATCTGAAAGTTAATGTTCTTTGTGATTTCTGATGGAAGCACCTTTCGTCAAATTTGGCTTTTCATATTAAAAATAATAGGTCATTATTAGACCTAGGAAGCATAAGTAGCAAAGCTACGGTTCATAGCATTCACATTCCAAGGAATAATGTTTATGCAATGCCCCTGAGTAAACTCAGACATTATTTCTTCAGTTTCATTGTCAGTCAACTGCACATTATAAAACGCCTCACGTAATAATAAATGGTACTTTTCTTTTCAAAATAAGCAATAAGCACCTTGAAGATGCGAATTATGAAATTCTTCACAACTATTTTAAATCGTTTCAAAAAGCGCAATTTCCTGCCATTTAGCATTGGCTTCTTTAGTGGCTTATTTTATCCATCTTGGCGTAAATCTTTCTTTAATTGTTATATTTGGTAGTTAATAAATTAAATAAGGGCCACTTAATGTATATTCAGGCTGCTGTTTGACATTTAAAGACAAATCTAATAAATTAATGGAGAAAATGTTTTCTAGGCTAAGCCATGGAATTAACAAAGTGGAAACTTAATATATTTTGTCAACAATAAAGGTATGTATTCATTGCACTTTACACACACAAACTGACAGTCCGAAGTTTTTAATTATAATATGAAAAGTTAATATGTATACAGTTATTTGTGGAGAATGGATTTTGAAATTAAGACCCTTTGCGAGAGGAGATGTTAGTTAGTTTTTTTGTTATGACATTGGTAAAGCATTTGAGGATACTAGTAATATATGCTTGCTTGCTGCTCCTAATATATGAGGAATTGTATAATAAGTATTGCACAGTTAAAATAAGATAAAAATGATTTTGAAAACTCAGCAAAAACAAATGAAATAATTTCATTCAAATATGGATTTTGTGCTCACAACCGATTGGTCAATGTCCATTTCCGACTGAATAGCCACAAGTGACTACAATACACCTGTGCATATGAGGTTATTCCCTTTTTTGAGCACTTTTTATCTTGGAAATTATTTTAAACAAATTTGCACATTTATATTATTTTAAGCTGTCTATTTAAAATTTCCGTAGATGTAATTTATGGATTTTAGATTTATTCAAAATTACATTCCGACGTTAGCCTTTACGTATTAAGCTTGGCTGAACTTGGTTAGTAGATAAAGCATAGATGCTTGAAGAATTACTAAATGTTCCTTGCTAATATGTCTACAAAGTGGCAATTTAGTGGACCACATTTTGGAAGAAGACGAACAAAACATGATTGAAAAATATTCAATTAATAATTGATAAAGTCAATTTTTAAAGAATCATTAAAGCGGAGGTCCAGAGAAGTGGAAAATTTTCTCCGCCATTCAGGATGAAGAGGAGGCTATTTTCCAAATAAAAAAGAAAATAGGTTTTCCGTAGTACATTTACTACACAAAAGGATACATGTGGCTGAAGGGAAAATATATTACAATAGTATCAATCTAAAAAAACCAGTTGTAACATTCCACCACAAATATAATTTTAGAGTGATAATATTAATTATAAATTTTTGCGATCAAAATGATAATGCAATTGACAAATAATTTTATGGTTCCACGCCATTTCGCGTTACGTTCTAAGTATAATTATAATCAAGGTTGCGATCTTGATATAAGCACCTGACCCATTAATTACTTACATATGTCAGTATAAACTAAAAATTATATATTGTAGATACAAAAATACATCGAGTAGACCGGTTTCGTTCTTTTTGGGAATTCATCACGTACTGGCCAGAATTTACCGCGGACAGGGCTCGAACCTGGGCAGTAGATGATGAGTTCCCTTTAAGGTTGAAACCGGTCTACTGGATGAATTGCCTTTTCTACACTATGCAATTCTTAGTTTATGCAGACATATATAATTAAATAATGGGTCAGGTACTTATACCAAGATAGCAACCTTGATTACAGCAATTGTTATTACCGCCGGCGCAACCGGTTTTAGTTTAATTATATAAGCGCTAAAGTTGTTCTACTTATTCGGTTAATGAGATTCTTGGTTACCTTTAGCTCGAAAGCTTAATTTAAAGAAATGTGTATAGCTTATTCTTAGTACAACACAACTCTACCATATCATTGTAGAGAAATGAATAATCTGACTCATGATTTCGTACTTACTGCTTAATTCCTCATTGATTAAATACGTTAACATTTTTTGATAACTTATCTGATCTTGTTTGTGACTGAACCAAGTTTTTTTCATAGTTCCTTGCGTTGTTGGATCTATTCGTGATATATTTGTCTGTGTTCGGAATGCACAAAATGTCTCAGGATGAAACTAATAAAGCAAGTGCGATATCTTATTTAGCCATTTCGTTTATAAATTTGACTGGTTTGTATAATAATAACTAGTAAAGTAATACAATTTAACAATAATTGTTTGCGCGGGTGGTGGTAACAATTCTTTAAATCAAGTTTGTGTGGTTGAAGTAAACACAAACTCCATTGTATTTAACCAGTTGTCGAACGACATAGCAAAACAATCGCCCGTCAGACGTACTGACGCGTTTTGACCATCCATGGTCACAATCAGTGTAAGACGACAAAATGACTAGCTAGGATAAAAACCGCAATTCATATAATAGGAAAGCAAATTTATGTATGCGGCTATCACCTATAGTAGTCTCGCATACATTG
>JAQBSW010006761.1:0-45963 GCA_029291075.1 Eudiplozoon nipponicum | reverse complement strand
TAAATCAAGTTTGCGAGCTTGAAGTAAACAACAATCCCATATTGTTTTTAACCAGTCGTCGAAAAACATAGCAAAACTACCGCCATTCACCACGTACTGATGCGTTTCGACCTTCCATGATCATTATCAGAGTAAGACGGCTACATTGTACGACGATTGGTTTAATACAACGGGATTGGTGTATACTTCAATAATTATGTACTTGTACTATTTTTGTATTTTTAGATAAATAAAACGCGATATATAAAATTATTATTTATCATTTGAAATGACTGTTTAACGAAGCGTAAGAGTTTTAAAACATTTCACAAAATCTAATTTGTTTAAATGGTCAAAGTTAGAATATTCTTTTTATAATTCTCATAGACTATAAAAACCGAAAAGTCATTGGTCTATATTTCAAGAAAACGATTATTATACCTTTTTCTATAAATCAACTTTGCGAGCTTGAAGTAAACACCAATCCTATAGTATTTAACTAGTTGTCGAAAAACATAGCAAAACTACCGTCAGCCAGATTGTAATACCTGTTGTTGCTAGAAATAGTTTTATAATACTCACCCGAATAATTACTTTAAAAAGGTTTGCGAGCTTAAAGCAAACACTAATCCATGTCGCACAGAATAGCAAATTTATCGCCAGTCAAATGTACTTGCGCCTTTGGATCTTCATTTTCCATCAGCAGAGTTTTATGCTAGTGTCGTTTAAGCGGATTTCATCAGAGTTTTTTAATTTAAATCGTTTTTCCTTTTTGATATAAGCACCTGACCCATTATTTACTTACAAATGCCAGTATAAACTAAGAATTGTATTGTGTAGAAAAGGAATTTCATCCATTAGACCGGTTTATCCCTTATTTGGAACTCTTGGCGTACTGTCCAGAATGTGCCACGGATAGCGCTCGATTTCCTGGGCACGTCTGCTTCGGAATCTGTTGCTCTAACCACTGAGCAACCCTGTCGCACACTACACTACACACAATTTGCAGTTATTTACTAACTAATGTAACTCGGTTAGAATTTTTCTTTTAGGTGGAGCTCATATGGCATCCATTGAGACCCAAAATCCATCTAACCATCCCAAATCTGTCATTATAAAACAGATACCAAACTACTTGGGGAATTGGTATTGAAATAAGCATTTATAATATTAGTCGAACATTGGTTGCGCGGGCGGGGATAATTATTGTAATCAAGGTTTCCATTTTGATATTAACACCTTTTCCATTATTTTCATATATTTTCAGTATAAATTAGGCATTATATAATGAAGATAAGACAATTCATCCAGTCGACCGGTTTTGCTCTTATTGGGAATTAATCACGTACTGTCTAGAATTTTCCGCGGAAATGGCTCGAATCTGGACACGTCTGCTTCGGAATCTGGTGCTCTAACCATTGAGTGACCCTGCCGAATACTAAATCAATGTTCATTTAACTATATCAGATTTCGTCCATTTTTGGCGCTCATCATTAGTTACCGTAATTACTGTTAGCAGGAATAGTCCACAGTCATTTTGTACGGAATCATTCCTGCAGCAAATTGCCAAACATAAGTTAGAACAAATCTGAAAATTACATTCGCCGCTTGTAGCATGTGGCCTGGACTATGTGCTGGATGTTTCTTAGTGTACTGCTAGAGTTAGATTCTTGAGCACATCAATTCTATCTTGTACTAGGGAACAAACCTGTGTAGTAAAGGAATGCATCCTCTATCTTATGCAATGTTTGGCTTATACCAAAAACTTGTTTGGAATATCAAGCCCTGGCGTTGTGCTCACATTAAATAACAAATCCACAGGTGGTATGATGCCTGTTTTATATTGACACCAGTTCGGGAGTGGATAGCTGTAAACGTATAATTAAACGAACATTGGTTGCACGGGTTATAATCAAGATTTCAGTCTTAAAATAAGCACCTGACCCAGTAATTACTTACATATGTCAGTATAAACTACGAATTGTATAGTGTAGAAAAGGCAATTCTTAGTTTATACTGACATAGGTAAGTAATTAATGGGTCAGGTGCTTATATCAAGATCGCAACCTTGATTATAATAGCTGTAAACGTAGGCCGAAAGCGTTGCCGAATACGATACACCTGAAGGAAATTGTTATATTCTGCATGGCTACACTGGTACTGTTTTTTGGCGCTGGAACGAATTTTCCTTGGTTCATGTCCCGTACTGGCAGTATATATAATTAAATTCTTGCAGTTAAACTACAAATAAGCTTCACACACACACACACACACACACACACACACACACACACACACACACACACACACACACACAAATGCCTGTAAATATAGTGTTGCGCAGTTGGATGCAACTAGATTTAATCCTGTTTAATTTAAAATTATTCATGGTTAATTTTAATGCCTAAAATAGCGTTTTAATGTGACTTTTTAATAATTTAACAAATTTGTAAAAAAACTTGACGTTTAGGCTTCCGTCAGTTTATGGCCTGTACACTCACAATTCTGCCTGTAATGCCGCTTAAATGTCCGCGTTTGCTCTGATTGTGCGTTTTGTTTGACTTATCCACAGCTCGCCTAGCAACGGTAATCTGGGCAACCAATACAATAATTTTGGACATTTATGCATGTCAGTTTTAACAGAGAATGCACTATCGCGACTCCGGAAACACTTGCCCTTATCTTTCCATTGATCTGCACGTTTTCTTTTTTTAGACGTTTTTTACGCGATAGACTTTTTAATCTGGTATTTAAAAATTAGAAACCTTATTTGTTATTTCTGGGGAAAATATAACTGCATACCTATTTGAGAGGACTTAATGCCCATTATTATTATCAGCAGTAATAAATCAATAGTTTCTTTAAATGGAATAAACCACTCATTGAATATCTGATGGCAAATTAATTTCAGTATGATGAAGTGCGCAAAATCGTTGAATATAATTGGTTTTCCAAATTAATGAAAGCAGGCTTGTTAAGTTCGCATTATACGTCTCATATGCATGTGCGGATTTGATTTTGGGATTGAGCAAGTAATTAAATAGGCTTGTTAATGCTATTTTCGCGTTTTATGGCGTCTGGTTATCTGTCTTGTATGAGCTGGTTGCCTATTTAGGCTCAAATGTGACATTAATCACCTTGGTTTTACTAAGACGAGCGCACACGTGCAGTTAATTCTACCTGACTAATTACTTTGCAATCGTAAAAAAACACAGGTATGGCGTACCATTATCAGGTAAATCGTTAGTACGTGTTAATGAATCATTGTTTTAAAAAAAAATTATTTGTGTAAACGTGCACACACAAACATACATACATGATACACACTTAAATAACGAAAGTCAATAATGGCTACGAGATCTAGCAAAAAGTATAATTTTACCAATTGACTTAATGGTTATTTAAATCAAGAATATGACAATCATTAAGTCAAAACAATTTAACAATCTTTAATTGCGTGGATGGTGGTAACAATTCTATAAATCAAGTATACGAGCATGAAGAAACATCAATCCCATTGTATTTAACCAGTCGTCGAACAATATAACAAAGCTACCGCCAGCCGCAACGCACTGACGCGTTTCGATCTTTCATTGCAGTCATCAGAGCATGACGGCAAACTGACTAGCGAGGATCAAATCGCATTGCATATATATATATATGTATGTATATATATATATATATATATATATATATATATATATATATATATATATATATATATATATATATAGATAGCGTGACCTCTAGCAGTCTCGCATACATTGAACTTGATTGAAAATGTCGGCTGCACGATTTCTATGCAGTCACGAACATTAACTCTTTGTAGCTTTCGCCACATAAACATATATAGGCAATACAATTTAAACAATAATTGATAGCTCAGGTGGTGGTAAGAATTCGTTAAATCAAACTCGCACACTTGATAATGAGTAGATTGTTATATCTGGTTAACATTTGTTATGGGATGTACAAAGTATAAGTTACCGGTAAAATCGAACCAAATTTAGAACCTTTTGAAAGTCAAAGTTATTATAAACACCAAAAAACTTATTTTATAATTATACAAATATTGGTTGTCAGGGCGGTGATAACAGACGTTTAACCAAGGTTGTGATCTTGATATAAGCACACTATAAAATACCTAATTTATACTGAGAAAGGTATGTTCTAAATGGTTCAGGTGATTATATCAAGATCACAACCTTGGTTAAACGACTGTTAACACCACCCAAGCGACCAATAATCGTTTAATTATAAAATAAGATTTTTGGCACTTATAATCACTTTGTCTTTCAAAAGGTTCTAAATTTTGTTCGATTTTCCCGATAATTTATACTTTGTAAATTCCATAATGAATGTGAACCAGATTTAACAATCTACTCATTATCAAGTTTGCGAGTTTGATTTAAAGAATTCTTACCACCACCTGCGCAATCAATTATTGTTTAATTGTATTGTCTATATATACGTGTGTGGCGAAAGCTACAAACAGCTAATGTTCGTGACTGCATAGAAATTGTGTAGCCGACATTTCCAGTCAAGTTCAATGTATGCGAGACTGCTAGAGGTGAGAGCCGCATATCTAAATTTGATTCCATATATATTCAATGCGGTTTGATCCTCGATAGTCAGTTTGCCGTCGTACTCTGATGATGATCATGGAAGGTCGAAACGCGTCAGTGCGTTGCAGCTGGCGGTAGTTTTGTTATGTTGTTCGATGACTGGTTAAATACAATGGGATTGGTGTTTACTTCAAGCACGCAAACTTGATTTAAAGAATTGTTACCACCACCCGCGCAATCAATTATTGTTTAAATTGTATTGCCTATATATGTATATGTGGCGAAAGCTGCAAACAGTTAATGTTCGTAACTGCATAGAAATTGTGCAGCCGACATTTCCAGTCAAGTTCAATGTATGCGAGACTGCTAGAGGTGAGAGCCGCATATCTAAATTTGATTTCCATATATATTCAATGCGGTTTGATCCTCGATAGTCAGTTTGCCGTCGTACTCTGATGATGATCATGGAAGGTCGAAACGCGTCAGTGCGTTGCAGCTGGCGGTAGTTTTGTTATGTTGTTCGATGACTGGTTAAATACAATGGGATTGGTGTTTACTTCAAGCTCGCAAACTTAATTTTAAAGAATTGTTCCCACCACCTGCGCAATCAGTTATTGTTTAAACTACTCACTAGACGTTTTTTGGCTTTGAGTATTGAAAAGTTAAATCTAATCGATGTCATCTGTTGAATCAACAACGTTGTTAATATTTAAATATTTAATACGGGTTTGCCTTAAATGGTGTTGGAGAAAAAGGTTTGCTAGAAAGTAATTCAGCGTAGTCTGTTCGATTCAAAGGTAATCCATGCAGATTAGCCAAACTAGTTATTTCAGCTTTTCTCGTCGCATTGCGAGAATGGCGAATCTATTTACGATTTTAGTCTTTTTAGTTTAAAATTTACGATATTTCCCTTTAAATTAAACGTATGAAACTATTTAAAGTGCTGTCAAACGTTCTCTCGATCTGTCTATTTACGTAGATATATATATATATATATATAAATGACAATAATTAAATTGATAGATAGACGGACAAACATAAACTCAGATATATATAATTCGATGAATAGATAGAGGAATAAATAAAATTGGCCTAAAAGCATATATATCGACAAAATATAAACTAATACAACACGTGTTCAGTATATATATATATATATATATATATATATATATATATATATATGGATAGATGTATAGACATACGGGTATATATGCATATACAGATTTATAGGCATGTATATTTCCATATATGTTTGTCTATTCATCTACACATATCTTTCTATCTATCTGTATCCGTCTATCCCTTCCTTTATTTATCTTCCTATTCAAACACATTTATTTATAGTCAAAGTAACACTCTATATAGTTATTTTACTAGTTTTTAGTCTATCATTCTTTATTCATACGTTTAATTTATATTTATCTTTGTTTGTCTGTCAATTTCCTTTTCTTCTTTCTTTCCACGATTCTTTATATATCAATATATATGAGGAGATATATATATAGACCCATATATGTGAATAGATGTATAGACATACAGACAGACATGGATTTATATGCATATCCAGATATATAGGCATGCATATTTCCATGTTTCTATTCATCCATACATATCTTTCTATCTATCTATATCCGTCCATCCCTTTGTTTATTTATCTAACCATTCACACACATTTATTTATAGACAAAGTAACTTTCTATATATTTATTTTACTAGTTTTTAGTCTATCATTATTTATTCATATGTTTAATTCATATTTATCTTTGTCTGTCTGTCCATTTCCTTTTCTTCTATCTTTCCTCCATCCTTTATATATATATATATATATATATATATATATATATATAATTATAAAATTGTACAACTCATTTATGTATACCTACTTATATAAATCTTTTAATGTAGAATAGAATAGAATAGAATATCTTTATTTTGATTCAAACCTCACATATTCCATCTAGATCACTTTCATCTTATAATTCTAATAACATTTTATCAAACGAAGTTTAACCACGTGTCCAATATTGACTCTGCTGGCTTCCAGGCAGTCGAACTTTAGATTTTGTGATCATTTAAACGACTCACTTTTCATTGTCATGTATATTAAACTATCTTCTATAAATTCATCAATTAATGTATGTAATATTTGGAAACATATCCAATACTCCCACAATTAATCAATAACGAACTCCTGCTCAATTGTAGGTAAACTCATTGATTGTGCGTGTAATAATAAAAGTTCATCAAGTAAACTTTTCGACTCTGAGATAAACACCAGTACTATATTAACCATCCCGTCCCACAACACAGGAAAACTCCTGCCAGTCACAAGCACTTACGTGTTTTGTACCTTCCATTTTCATGCTCAGATCATGACTGGGTTCTAAATGAGAATTATATAGCCGCAATGCATAGATTATAAATGGAAAATAATGTATATAGTCAATACAATTAAACAATAATTTATTGCGCGGGTGGTGGTAATAATTGTTCAAATCACGTTTGCCAGCTTGAAGTAAACACAGTCCAATTGTATTTAACTAGAGTTAGTTTTGTTATGCTGTTCGACGACTGGTTAAATACAATGGGATTGGTGTTTACTTCAAGCTGGCAAACGTGATTTAAACAATTGTTACCAGCACTTCTTTAAATCAAGTTTGCGAGCTTGAAGTAAACACCGATCCCATTGTATTTAACCAGTCATCGAACAACATAACAAAACTACCGCCAGCCGCAACGCACTGACGCGTTTCGACCTTCCATGATCATCATCAGAGTACGACGGCAAACTGACTATCGAGGATCAAACCGCATTGAATATATATGGAAATAAAATTTAGATAGGCGGCTCTCACCTCTAGCAGTCTTGCATACATTGAACTTGCCTGGAAATGTCGGTTTCACAACTTCTATGCAGTCACGAACGTAAAATTTTTGCAGGTTTCGCCATGTCTAGCAATTTGCATGGGACTTTTGCAGCTTTTTCTTGTCAAAGACAAACATATAACGCCCTCAAGATTTTGGTCAGCGAGCAAGATTCCTTCGGCGGTCGAAACTTGCTGCCTGCTCACAAGATTAGGTGCAAATGTCGTTTTCAATGACCCGATGTCTTAATTATTTTCGACCAGTACACCAACTGGTAGCATCGATCGTACTGACAAAATTATCATGAGCTTTGCTTGTTTTCGATTAATGCAATCATCTATTTGTCTAATACGGGTTAAATATTGTGCGTTGTTGATGGTTGTGATCAAAAGTTGAACTAAAATGGACGTGCCCCATAGGCAGTAAGAAGCAACACTTTTGTCAGAATCTACACGTCCAGAATTTTAGCCATCTACCCTCGGCGTACTTTGAATGGCCCGTACTGTTATATATTTAATTGAATGGTGTCATTATTACCGCGAAATGTAATAACTGATATTGATCAAGACCAGAGTCTATGAATTTGATGGAATAACAGGTGTTCGAAATAGCTGTAATCCTCAATTTCGGTGAACTATAGCATGCATTGAAATCCATTGTCTTGGTATCATGTACCGACTCGGCAAACATAGTGTTAATACCATGTACCTTTCGGTACTATTATGCTGGTATCAGGTACTGACACAATAGCCATATCATTGGTATTCTTTACAAACTCGGTGCATATATATTATACAGAGTGAATTAGCGTTTTAGTCGCATTATCGAAGACTTTATATGATGTTAGTGTCAGTACTGCAGATTTACACATTCGTCTAGGAGATTTTACTGTCCTATTTTCCCACATGCCTCACCAAAATATATAGTGGGTAAACGGCGTGATACCGGCTCCTACTGACGAGTCGCCAGTAAGCACGAAACGAATATGCACATGAGATTATACTTTCCCTTCATGTTGTGTTTGGTTTATCCTTTTGCTCATAATTTAACTAATTTGTTACAAGGTGCGCAACACCTAATACAAAATTTCATGTTAGCATATTGATTTTTTCTACATATTTCCCCACCTTTCGATCGTGCCATACTATTTTTTACCACTTTATAATGCTTTAGATTTATTTGGACATTGTTGCGTTATCACAAAACCTATCAATCTGATGAATTGGCTAGATTGGGCGTGCTACAGAGTTTATTTGATTTGTCTAGCTGTCTGTCAGTCTAGAACGTTGGCAGTCTAGCTGTCCGTTTTTAGTTGACTTTTGATTTATTCGCGGTAAAAGTTTATCGAAAAGTTATTTATTGAGCTAGGCATTGTTTATTGCTTTTCAGGCGTAAAACTACAGAAATTTATCTTCGTTGTTTACGCGAGTTATAGCTGTTTCTATTCGCATAATTTAATTAGAACATCGTTAGCTTCAACGTTTAATGCAGATTTTATCCTTTTCTTATCACAAACTGCTAGCAGATAACATTCATTTGCTCTTTCTTTAATCAAGGTTGTAAAATAAGCATTGTATAATTTAGAAAAGGCAAGTCATCCAGTAGACCGGTTTCCGCCTTACTGGACACTCTTCACATACTGTCCAGTATATTCTGCAGACAGGGCTCGAACCTGAGCGGTTAGTTGGAAATTTAGATTTAAAGAGATGCCATATGGGCTCCAAATAAATGAAAAGCTAACCAAGAAACATTAGTAAGTATATAACAGAAAGCTTGATTTAGCGTACGGCAGGGTGGCTCATTGGTTGGAACAACAGGTTCCGTAACAGATGTATCCAGGTTCGAGCTCTGTCCGCTGCAATTTCTGAACAGTACGCGATTAGTTCCCAATAAGGGCGAAACCGGTCTAGTGGGTGAATTAACTTTGCTACACCATACACTGCTTAGTTTATACTGGCACATGTACGTACATGTAGGGTCAGGTGTTTACATCAAGATCGTAACCTTGATTGAAGTAATTTTGTCACCGCCCACTCAACTTGTGATAGTTTAATTCAATGGCTCTATGTCATTGATCATTTCTTAAGCATTGTTGAATTTTCCTCGTATTTGGTCATTCGTCTCATTGATGCAATTAATTAAATTTGTTTATATGGCAGTAGTTTTATTATGTTACGCGGATGGATGAATAAGTCCGCAAACTTGATTCAGACACGCTGTCTACTCGGCGTTAGAAAATGGCATTAAATTTCAACGAAACCACATATTTGATCAGATTCTGTAAGTTTAGCTCGTCGTAATAGTTTTATGTTAGTTATCTGCAATAAAGAAACTACAAAGGTGTAGCATCGGGGCTTTAATTTTGCCGGACTAAGCTAGATTTTCTATTTACATTAGTTATATTGGAAACTATTTAAATTTTGAAATTTCGCATGCGTCGTTGATGGACACATCTTTGAAGAGACTAATTACGATTCTGTAAAAGCGAATAACTGCACTTCTTTTCAAAAAATGTTTATATAAACCAACATCAGACGCACTCGTTGTGAGGCCAGTGTCTTTCGTGGCAAGGTTGAGCTAATGTTGAATTTCTCTCTGAAATGTAATTTCATTTAGTTTGGAAAATGTGCAATGAGTTTGGCATAATGGCGAACTATCTAGCTTACACTGTAATTCTTTGAATAAAGTTCAATCATTTTCCGTTTAATAATTAAGAATGCGTTTGCACATAAAAGTATAAGCCCAGATAGGTCTGTTTTAGTTCTTAATTTATAGTTGATGTAATTGGTTCTGTAGTTGCGTCATCAATACAATAAACTACTGTCATTTACCTAGTATACTAATTTTCCGATTCAGCAACCGTTGTGCGGGTACCATGTACAGACTTGGGAACCATAGTGTTGTTATCAGGTATTGACACATCAACGATAGTGTTTGAACCCTTTTACAGGCTCGGTGCATATACTAGATATGGAAGACTTCATATTAAATTAGCTTCACTACTGCAGGTTTACACATTCGTCTAGGAGATTGTACCGTCCTATTATCCCACATTCCTCACCCAAATATATAGCGGGTAAAGGGCGTAAACCGGCTCCTACTGATGAGTCGCCAGTAAGCACAAAACGAACGTGCATATGAGATTACTTATTTCTTTCATGTTGACTTTGGCTTATCCTTGTAGTCCTATTTGAACTAACTTGTTGCTAGGTACGCAACATCTAATACATAATTGATTTAACAATTGTTTGGAATGAAGTCATGATTACAACGATGTCAATTTAAGTTGGTATGTGAATTAGTAAATGATAGGTGAAATTTCAGCTGTTTGAAACCCCTAATGATGACTTTACTGTGTCTATATATGTTTGTGTTGGATTTGATGTCCCATCATGAGTGGGTTGAAGTTTAGTTGAATAATATTGCGTCATCAAACTATCTAGCTTTTCTTGATCAAATAGATTTTGGTGGCTGTCGGAATATTGCTGGTTCCTGCTGATGCATGACAAATAAAACGAAAATGGGCGTGCCATTTGGGTTGCACCATTTGGTTTGGATAACTGTTGTCTGTCCTCCTGTTCAATCGAGGTATTGCTAGCACCACCTATGAAATCACTAATTGCCTGGTTGCATCAGATTTGTGTAGCTGCACTTACCATTGAACGTGAATCTTGACGTCCGTTGCCGATGGTTTCACCTTCAGTCAGCTTTGTGCTTTTCAACTCAAATGTGTGTAGAATAATAGAGAATTATGAAACAGGTCAATATATTGCTTGAAGATTTGCTGTTGGTTGAAAATAACATTCCGTTGCTTTTTTGGTGGTAATTAAGTGAACTCAAGTGTACAGGGATTAAGTGTGGAAAAAATAGGATAATAGTACCACCACCAACATAAAAAACAATGATACTACTAATATTAACGATGCTAATGCCGTTGATAATGGTGATAATTGAGGGAATAATTCGAAAGTGCGTGCAATTGGTAATTTTCAGCTATAGTATTTAAGCGATTGAATCGTTTAAAAGTTAAAAATGTGTCATCGTTTGAAGTATGCTGAAAACGAAAAACATTTTAGAGTGAAGTTGAATATGGCACTTTCGGCGTTCGGAAAACACTTTACCACTTTTCAGATAAGAACATTTCAGTGATTCTCCAAGCTGCCTCAGATATTGTGTACTACAACTTTCCAGGGTTGCTTAGCTTCGAACTTCATTTCTGCCAATTTATGTATTATACATACACATATATATATATATATATATATATATAAAATATATATATATATATATACACATATATATAATATTTACATTTGACCGATCTATTTTTCTATAAATTTGTCTGCTATCACTTGGAAGTTGTATACTACAACTTTCCAGTTTTGCTTAGCTTAGAATTTTCTTTATGCCAATATATATGTTAAACAAATATATATATATATATATATATATATATATATATATATATATATATATATATAATTTACTTTTGATCAATCTATTTTTCTGTAGATTAATCTGTTATCCACTTGCCATACAGATATCTATCTCTTGTTCTTAAAAAAAGTCCATCTATATTTCTATCTTTAATTGGTCGATGAATAGCTATGCACAAATCGAGCTTCTTCTCTACATATTTTTTTAAATGTATCCGTAGAAATACTTCCATAATTTGTCAGTCTGTTAGAATATGTTTTTTCTGTTAATTTATCTTTCTTTTTAGCTTCCTTCTTTAAATAACTATATATATATATATATATATATATATATATATATATATATATATATATATATAAACGCACCTTGCTATTGGTTTAAGAAAATAACTCGTGCGACCTTTCCTTATGTATTTATTGCTATGAATAAATGTGAAGTATTATTAGATATGTGTGTTTTATTGTTATATATATATATATATATATATATATATATATATATATATATATATATCCACCCGTTACCATTGGATTTTCTCTGCAGAAATAACTTGTTCAGCTTTTACGACTTCTAATCGAAATCACATAAATTGTAGCTCAGCGTCGTTTGTAATGAAGACTGCGAGCGTCTGTGACTTGTGGTGGTGTTCTTGCAATTAAGCACTCATTGATTGTGCGCCTGCTAGTATCAAGATTTTACATTAAACTGACAGACTCCATATAAATACCACTTTCAGGTGTTTAACCAGCGGCATCACATAACAAGAGTGCCGTCTTTTAAAAGTGCTTATGCGGTTAAAATTTTATAGAAAACGTCAGAGCACAATAATCAAGCCACAGCGACTACTATATGCATTAATTTCGCGATTCCCACGAATGTGAGATAGACCAGTGCAAGAGCTTTCAACTGATGTACACAGAAACTCGAATTGATATTCTTTTAATAGATACAAGTTTCACCATACACAAACATTTGTCGGTATAAACTAAGCATTGTAGGATGTGTGTACATAATGAGTCAAAATCGAAAACCTAGATTAAAGTAATTGTTATCATTGCTCGCGCCACCAATGTTCGTTTAATTATATAAATGTTCATTTCAATACCGCTTACCCATCTAGTGTGGTGTCTGTTTAGTAATGACAGATTGGGGATAGTTAGTTGGAAATATGAGACCAAACGGATGCGTTATGAGCTTCAACTAAAAGAAATAGAGACTAACCGAGTTACATTAGTTAGTATATAACTGAAAATTGTGTGTATTGTGTGGCATGGTGGCTCAGTGGTTAGAGCACCAGATTCAGAAACAAGCGTGTCCAGGAAATCACGCGCTGTCTGTACGCGAAGAGTTCCCAATAAGGAAGAAACCGGTCTACTGGATGAATTGCCTTTTCTACACTATACAATTCTTAGTCTATACTGACAAATGTATGTACATAATGGGCCAGGTGCTTATATCAGGTTACAATCCATATTTCTATCTTTAATTGGTCGATGAAAATCTATGCGCAAATCGAGCCTCTTATCTACATATTTTATTAAATGTATCCGTAGAAATACTTCCATAATTTGTCAGTCTGTTGGAATATGTTTTTTCTGTTAATACTTTCATGTAGCTCTTCTTCAAATAACTATATATATATATATATATATATATATATATATATATATATATATATATATATATAGAAGGGTTAGCGGCTCCCACTGTTGAGTCGTCAGAAAGCACGAAACAAATACGCACGAGGTTATAACTGGCGTTGATGCTGTTGATTTATCTTTCTTGATCTAATTTCTTACTAGATGCGCAATAACTACTGCACATCTGTGCAAACTGTTGCCGAGACATAACATATGTTAGGTGTTGGACGCCTAGTTACAAATTAGTTCACATACGACCAGATCTAGTAACTGTGCAAACATTCCAAACTGGATTTATTTTATCAATAGGATTATAATTTTCCATAAAATCTAGTGGGAAACCGTTAATAGCAAATGTATTACGCGCATAATCAAGCTTAGTCTGTAATCAGGCGAATAGTATGGAATGCCCTATTAGACAATGTTTTAATTAAACTTTTTTATTTGAATTTCAATAGGCAGTAGCTGTTGAAATGTAAATATAGAGTTGCACATAACCATATGCCATCAATTATACGCGTATGCAACACACCCAGAAAAGCTAGATTATCATTCTCTTCTGTTTCAATTGGGAGCCTAAAATTAGAATGCCATTTTATGCATTTTTTACGCAGTTCTTCGAATGGCTCACGGTCACCGCAGACCAAAAATACAACCTAACCGTATCGGTTGCGTAGGTTTACTTTAGTCATTATTAAAGAATTCTTTTACTTCATCAAGCACTTAAACATTTCGGTGATGATCGGGGATAACCCCCCCCCATATTTGACAATTGAAAACTATTTGAATATTTGGACGTCACAAGTCAGGTATGTATTCCAGGTGTGTTTCACTCAATTAAAGCAATCACCGATTGCGCGAATATTGGTAACAGTTCTTTACATCACATATTCAAACTTAAGTTAGCCCCCAATCCAATTGTATTTAATCAGTCAAATAACAGCACAATTACTGCCAGTCAAAAGTACTGATTGGTGCCCACTTTCCATGACCATCATCAGAATACGAAGACAATCTGACTAGCGAGAATTAAACCGCAGTTAACAATTAATGTACGGGAAATTAGACATTTCCAGTCAAGTAGAATGTATGCGATACTACAGGAGATGAGAGCCGCATATCTCAGTTTCTCTCCTTATATATGCATTTCAGTTTAATCCTCGCTAGTCAGTTTTCCGTCGTAAGGGTAGTTTGAAACGCGTCAGTACGTGTGACTGACGGTAGGTTTGCTACGTTGTTCGACGACTGTTTAAACACCATGGGATTGGTGTTTACTTAAAGCTCGCAAACTTGATTAGAAGAATAACTAAACACTGTTTCTCATGGTGTTGTGGAGGTCCTATTTTAATATCTGTGCGCGAGTTTTATTTATATTGAAAATCATAAATATGGGTTTTGCATGTAGTTTTGCATACATTGTACTTGATTGGAATTTCAGGTACACAATATCTAACGCTACTTGTTGCAAATCTGGGTATCAAAAAATTAAAGTACAAATTAACCGAAAATAATGTGGCTTCCGGTTAAATTTTGTAGCATTACAATAGGCAGCTGTATTGGTTTCATGCGAACGGATTTAAAACACTGACGGCACACAAAGCACAGACTAAATGATTTTGGCATCGTTTTCCTGCAGTTACCGTGTGACTCTTTAGTTGTCTTTTGTTGCTCTTGATTTAAGTGCATGGAGTAATGTGGGGTTGACTAATGAACTCTTGTTGAAATCACGGTACATGTCGACAAAGCTAGGATATAATCGTAGTCTGCATTCGTACTTCAAGCTGACAAATCAATTGAAAATAGAATATAAAGTACACATTAAAGACAAACGATAACAGATTTGCTTAAGAGCAAGCAATTTTTTTACTGACTGCGTATACATATATATTCACTTAATCAAATGTAAACTCAGAAAGGGTGCAAGTGACAGATGGTAAAATGTATTTAACTGTTCGCGAAATAAACCGGTCATTTTCACTATAAAAATACACTTGATTATTAACTGTTTTCCTTTCATTAAAATATTGCCCTATATATAACATGATATTCTTACTGACTGGCCACAAAGAAACAAAATCCAACAACAATTTACTAGCATCCAGACAAGACCAAACACCCTCTCGACCAGATTCAACAAACATTCGATCAGATTGGCTACAAACTGAAGGGGAATAAGCAGTTGCACATACGGAGAGAGAAAGTTGGAAACAATTTTGAGCATTCAACACTGCAATCCGCACCTGCGATGTTGCCAAGTGGAGAAAATAAAATTACAGGACAAGGGAAAACGAAACACTACACTCTGGACATTAATATTCTCACACGCAACAGCCAACAATGTGAACAGTTGGTTAACTAAACGAACTTTGATTAATTTAAATACCACATCCCCATGTATTGTGGTGTCTGTTCAATAATGGCAGATTGTGGTGGTTAGTTGGAACTTTGGGTCTAAATGGATGCCATATGAGCTCCACCTAAAGCAAAAATAGACTAACCAAGTTATATTAGTTAGTATATAACTGAAAATTGTGTGCAGTGTAGTGTGCGAAAGGATGGCTCAGTGGTTAGAGCACTAGGTTCCGAAGCAGACGTGTCCGGGTTCGAGCCCTGTCCGTGGCAAATTCTGGCCAGTACTTGATGAGTTCCCAATAAGGACGAAACAGGTGAATTGCCTTTTCTACACTATACAATTCATAGTTTATACTGACAAAATGTAAGTACTTAATGGGTCAGGTGTTTATATCAAGTTCGCAACCTTGATTATAGTAAAAGTTAATTAACTACCAATCTGTCAATTCAAGAATGATCAGATCCAAGACATTATTTTGCAATACAACGAGAAAGGCCTTTACAAGCAAGCATACACACAAAAGAACACATACGTATACATATTTAGTAATCAGTCCAAACAAGAAATAGAAATAAAACCGAATCAGATTTTTTGTCACCCACATTATCAAATGAAAACCCAGGATTTATATAAATGAAATATATATATATATATATATATATATATATATATATATATATATAAATGAAATATATATATATATATATATATATATATATATAAATGAAATATATATATATCGTCTATTTTTATCCTTCTGGTAATATTTGAACTAATTTGTTACTAGTTGCGCAACACGTAATACACAGTAAAGATGCCGAGTTATTTCTGACTGTTTTGAACTCACTTGTCATTGTTTACAGATACGTTCTTGCCATTATAACACCGATGACGATCTCGGTGATATAGACATAAAGAGACTGACTGCTGCCTGAGTTTTTAGCCGTGGGAGCCTCATTGTCTTCCATGGCTAAACAACCCAGAATTCCAAATATAGACGACACCATGTTCTGTTAGATTGGTGATATTTTGCGTTATTTTTCTGGAGAGTACGCGCTTTGTGGGCGATTCCTTTCTTCCTACACTTAGCTTGCTCTCTCTAATGCCTTGTCTAAAAAATATTCACTACATGCACTTTAATTGATTTTATTCGAGAGGCATACATCTATGTTTATGTATCCAAAACTATGCGGCATGTCTTTTAAAAAGTAGTGTTTGAAAAAAATTATTAGATTCTGTGTAAAAATCATCGACATGATACTCAGCTGACTCTTCAAAGTTAATGAGTAAAATTTTACGACTCTCTATTTAATTGCCTATTATTAGGTAAATTGCTATTGCTTTTATTATATTTAACATTTTGAAAATGCAAACTTTAAGCTAAAACTGAGTGGAAAAGGTGTGATACGAAAAAAACTGTTAAAGGCCTATTAACACTTGCAGTTAGGCAAGTCAATTATAAATCTTCACATTTACTATTACTACTTTCTGAAAATTTATGCTTTTAACAAATTTTATTCTATTGGTTGCTCAGATAGTAAAAAATGCTTAAATATTCTATCGCAAGATTGAACATCTGGTGCTATTAAAATACCTACATCATAAGTATCAGATTGCCTTTTATAGCTAAAGTCCATCTCGTAACTTGACTAACATGAGAATTAGAGAATAAATGGGTCTTATCAATCTTGTGTGGCAGAACGTATTAATGGAGGAAAACTGAATCTATATTATGCACAATGTGGTAGGTGTATTTTGGATGGAGCAAACGTCAGGAGGACATCTCGAGAGAAAATCACCTTCATGCTGTAACTGGTGTAGATGAACATGTGAAATGAATTGCCAAATGGTTCTGGCGACAGCGGTTGTATTCTGTTCCTAAAAACATTTACGGTTCGCCCGAAGGAGTTGAGCGCAGTAAATTAACTTATAAGCAATGCTACATTTACATGCTGTGCTATGAGTATAGATCTAAGATCAAAGTAAAGCCGACCAATATATACACATGATTAAACGAACATTGGTTGCGCGGGTGGTGATAACAATTATTATAATCAAGGTTGCGATCTTGATATAGGCACCTGACCCATAATTACCTAAATTTGTCAGTATAAACTAAGAATCGTATAGTGTAGAAAAGGCAATTCATCTAGTAGACCGGTTGAGTCCTTATTCGGAACTCATCGTGTACTGGCCAGAATTAGCCGCAGATAGGGCTCTAACCTGGGTACGTCGGCTTCGGATTTTGGTGCTCTAACCACTGAGCCACCCTGTCGCACACTACACTACACACAATTTTCAGTTATATACTAACTAATGTAACTTGGTTAGTCTATTTTTCCTTTAGGTGGAGCTCATATGGCATCCATTTAGACCCAAGTTCCAACTAACAATCTCCAATCTGTCATTACTGAACAGACACCACACTACATGGGGAAGTGTTATTGAAATGAAAATTTATATAATTAAGTGAACATTTGTTGCTCGTGTGGTGATAACAATTATTATAATCAAGGTTGCGGTCTTGATATAAACAACTGACCCATTAATTGCTTACATATGTCAGTATAAATTATGAATTGTATAGTGGTGAAAGCAATTCATCCAGTAGACTGGTTTCGTCCTTATTGGGAACTCATCATGTACAGGCCAGAATTTGGTGTGGACAGGACTCGAACCTGGGCACGTCTGCTTTGGACTCTGGTGCTCTAACCACTAAGCCACCCTGCTGCACACTACACTGCACACACTTTTTAGTTACATGATAAATGCAGTGTGGTCTTTAGACGTTTTGCCGGCTCCTACTGATGAGTCGCCAGTAAACACTAAACGTATGTGTACACTAGATTACATATTTTTGTTCACGTTGACTTTTGCATGTCCTTCTGGTTCTATTTGAAAGAGCTTGGCACTAGGTAGGCAATAACTAATAATAAAACGCTGAAATCAGTCGCTATAATCTACATTGCTGTTTTATGACTACAAGTGGGATAAAAAATATTTTCTCTAATTCCAACTCTGTTTTTAACGCGACTGGAAATGTATTATTAGTTTGAAAGGTAGTTAATAAGAACGATTCAGCCAAAAAAACAATTCGAAAATAGTGAGCGTCAATATCAGAAGTTATTTGAAGGGGGACCTAGAAAAGGATTCAAGTTTTATTGCTTAATAGAGCAATGATGAAAGGATTGCAGTCGGAAGCACGGTTCATTATGACGATAATGTTTAATCATTTGCATATATAATTTAGCGCTAATGCCAATTGAAGTAGGTAACATGGTGATTGAGGAACGTTGACTGGTGTAATGCCGGTGATGATAGTCATAAACAGAGTAGCTGCACTGTTCAAGTATGTATTAGGTTTTATATTAGCTGTGACCAGAATAACAGACCATGCAATATTTCGTTTATAAGCTGGCGACTTCATCAGTAGGAGGCGGTATTACGCCCTTTAACCACTATATATTCGGTAGAAGAATGTGGAATAATAGGACGGTACACATTCTTCTACCGAATATATAGTGGTTAAAGGGCGTAATACCGGCTCCTACTGATGAGTCGCCAGTAAGCACGAAACGAATGTGCATGAGATTATACTTTCCGTTCATGCTGCCTTTGGTTTATCCTTCTGTCACAACTGGACCATTACTAGTTGTGCAACACCTAATACATAATTATGCATATATTAGGTCTTCGCAACAAACAGTATTTAGCTGCACTGTTGATACAGGTGTGCTCGGCGGACTGATTCAAGTGGAAATGAGGGTGATGTGAGTAATGGTCATAACGTTATTGATGATGATGACTGTGGTTTTTCTGATGATGGTTGTGTCGATGATGATGTATTTATTGATAAAGTTATTTATGATGCTAATGGTTTAGTAAATTTTTATTATGATGATGACGATGATGGTGCATGATAATGTTGATGATGATAATGATGATGATGACGATGATATTGTTGATAATAATGATGATGATGGCGATGATATTGTTGATAATAATGATTCATGACGATGATGATGATGTTGTTGTTGGTGATGATGATGATGTTGTTGTTTTTGATGATGATGATGATGATGATGATGATGATGATGATGATGATGATGATGATGATGATGCATTTTGATTATGATGATGGTGCATGATAATAATAATGATGATGATGACGGTGATACTTTTGATAATAATGATGCATGACGATGATTTATGATGATGTTGTTGATGGTGATGATGGTGATGATGATGATGATGATTGTGGTTTTTACAATGATGGTTGTGTCGACGATGATGGATTTATTGAAAAATTCATTCATGATGCCCATGATTTAGTAAATTTTTATTATGATGATGACGATGTTGATGATATTAATGATGATGATGATGATGACGATGATACTGTTGATAATAATGATGCATGACGATGTTGATGATGGTGATGATGATGAGGTTGATGATGGTGATGATGATGATGATGCATGTTGATATTGGTTATGATGATGGTGCATAGTGATGTTGATGATTATAATGATAATGATGATGATGATACTGATGTTGATCATGCTATATATATATATATGTATATATATATATATATATAAACCATGTTATATATAATATTTAATCCTCGTATGTTTAAAATAAACATCAAATTTTATGGTGGATTTTCAAGCGTAGTGTCGGCCAGTAAACTTAAACAACATGTCAAATTGACTATTATATTTGTCTCCGGTTGACTGTAGCATCAGCTCGTTGTCCTATGGGAACTAACCTGTTTTTTGATTGACGCGCTACTAGTGCAAACATGCGTGTTAACTTATCATAATAACGACTTAAGACGTAGATAGTTGGTTTACTGTTAATAACTGCCTCCTGGTTACCTATTCACGAGCTTTCTGACAATTCTCATCTGATTGTCCTCATTTTGACAACTCGGGTTATACTTAATTCAAATTTGCGCACGCCAAATTTTTCTCCCATTTTTCGAAATCGGGAAATTCGATATCGTAAGCGGGAAATTTAATCCTTCTGTCAGAACAGGCTCTGTTGAATGGCTTGGTTGCGCCACGTTTGTTTACATGCCAGCGTACACCGTAAGGTCAGTGCAAGTCTTATTAAATTAAGCATTAATTGTTTATTATGCTGATTAGGCTGGAAAAAAATGCTTGCAAAAATGTAATGCTCAGTGCATATACTAACTGAAAGGGGTACTTTTGCTTCTTCTATTGATTAACCATTACTATTAATTATATATATATATATATATATATATATATATATATATATATATATATACATAAAATCCTATCCATGTGCAAAAAGAAAAAGAAATTTTGTTAGATACAAGAACCGTTTCTTTCTGATATTCTACTAAAAGTTACTACAAATGAAGAGCTCTTTATATATAAATTGAAAGGCCAAACAAAACAGTAAAATGTAAAGATGGAGTGAGAGAAAGTTAGCCACATATGAAGCCTCATGGATAAGCAAACTGCAGCCCAATTTATGCAAACAGAAGAAGCATGTTCAGGCAATGAGCTTGAACTGGAGGTGACGCACGCAGTTAATTGGTTGTTCCCTTATTTAACACTCTTTCCATGTTTACAATTTTGTTTCGTTTTTTGCCTTTCAATATATATATATATATTTACATATAAATATATATATTCATAGTGCCCTTTCTATGTAAAAAAGAAATTTTACCATATGCTAGAACCGTTTTTTTCGTATATTCTTCTTAAGTTTATAAAAGATACTTGAAGATACTTGAGAAGAATATTTGAATGAAACGGTTCTTGTATCTGCGAAAATTTCGTTTTATTTTTGCACATAGAAAGAGTACTATGAATTTAAATAATTGTTACCTCAGCCCGGGCAACTGATGTTCGTTTAAACTAGTTAATTATATGCAAGTATGTATTAGGTGTTGCGAACGTATGAAGTTAGCTTCACTACTGCAGGTTTACACATTCGTCTAGGAGATTGTATCGTCCTATTATCCCACATTCTTGACCAAAATATATAGTGGTTAAAGGGCGTAATACCTGCTCCTACTAATGAGTCGCCAGTAAGCACGAAACGAATGTGCATGAGATTTTACTTTCCGTTCATGCTCTCTTTGGGTTTTCCTTCTGGTCACAACTGAACTAATTTGTTACTGGGTTCGCAACACAATACATAAATGCATCTATATTAGCTCACCGCAACAAACATTATTTAATAGTTTCTTGAAGGAGTTGCATTGATGCGCACCTGGAATAATTGTAATTACCTGATCTGCGTTTTGTTCCAGTAATTTTCTTTCATCAATATATTTCGGCCTTGCTTACCATAGGCCTTCATCAGTTGCATTTCACGAAACAAACACTTGCTTAATTTGCAAGTATGTATTAGGTTTTGCGAACCTAGTAACAATTTACCTGATTTTCGGATTGCGTACCGAAATATTTGAATCCACTGTCATCATGATTTTTGCATATATTTCGGGTTCCAATTACGGAACCCTTTTTCAATGCCAAACACATCACACACTTAGTTGACAATCAATATGTCAACCTAGTAACAAATTAGTTCAGTTGTGACCAGAAGGATAAACCAAAGGCAGCATGAACGGAAAGTATAAACTCATGCACATTCGTTTGGTGCTTACTGGCGACTCATCAGTAGGAGCCGGTATTACGCCCTTTAACCACTATATAATTGGTAGAAGAATGTGGAATAATAGGACGGTACAATCTCCTAGACGAATGTGTAAACCTGTAATAGTGAAGCTAACATAATCTGAAGTCATCGATAATGCAACTTCAATGCTAACTCACACTATATAATATATATACCGAGTCTGTAAAGGATAATAACACTATGGCTATTGTGTTAGTAAACGATACCTTTTTGAAATCGATGAGTACCGGATACTAACATTATGGCTTCCGAGTCGGTACATGATACCAACCTGATGGATATAAATTTATGCTAAGGTTCACCCAAATTGAGAATTACAACAATTGCCGAACACCTGTTACTCCAGTTAAACCATACACTCTGGACTTCATCGATATCAGTTATCACATTTCGCGGTAAGCATGACATCATTCAATTCAATATATTACAGTTAAATACTGTTTGTTGCGAAGAGTTAATATATATGCAAGTATGTATTAGGTTTTGCGAACCTAGTAACAAATTAGTTCAGTTGTGACCAGAAGGATAAACCAAAGGCATGAACGGAAAGTATAATCTCATGCACATTCGTTTCGTGCTTACTGGCGACTCATCAGTAGGAGCCGGTATTACGCCCTTTAACCACTATATATTTGGTAGAGTTAGTATCCGGTTCTCATCGATTTCAAAAAGGTATCGTTTACTAACACAATAGCCATAGTGTTAGTATCCTTTATAGACTCGGTATATATATTATATAGTGTGAAGTTGCATTGTCGTTGACTTCAGATTATGTTAGCTTTACTATTACTAGTTTACACATTCGTCTAGGAGATTGTACCGTCCTATTATTCCACATTCTTCTACCAAATATGTAGTGGTTAAAGGGCGTAATACCGGCTCCTACTGATGAGTCGCCAGTAAGCACGAAACGAATGTGCATGAGATTATACTTTCCGTTCATGCTGCCTTTGGTTTATCCTTCTGGTCACAACTGAACTAATTTGTTACTAGGTTCGCAACACCTAATACATACTTGCATATATATTAGCTCTTTGCAACAAACAGTATTTAACTTGCTTAATTTGTTTCGTGAAATGCAACTGATGAAAGCCTACGGTAAGCAAGGACGAAATATTTTGATGAAAGGAAATTACTGGAACAATGAAAGCTGCGTTAGTCAAAACGCAGATCAGGTAATAGTTACTTACATACACCTGGTTTTGATTACGTGGCACGTATGTTTGCAGACTCCACATCTTCGGTTTTTCATTTGATTATCTGGGTGGCAACTAGCCTGGCTTTGTCTTTTTTCAATATCCTGTTTAGATTGATTATTAAGTGTATTTGCTTATGTGTCTGTGCGTATGTCTAATTGCGGGTCTTTCTCGATGTTTTGAAAATTGATTTCTGAGACCTGGACATTGTTATATATTTATTGGAATGTGAGCCTTAATAAAATTTATAGCACCCTTCCTACGTGTAAAGAGCAAAAGACATTTTATCGATACACAAGTACCGTTTTCTAATATTCTTCCTCAAGTATGCTAAGTAATATCTGATAAAATTCTTTGTGTATATGGAAGTGTTATGAATATATATATATATATATATATATATATATATATATATATATATATATATATATATATATATATATACAAACATACACAACTAAGTGGGATAGCCATTATTTGGGACTACTTAAACGTCTCTAGAAACTTTGATTATATATAATGTACCTTTTAACATGATATTCTAATCGACTGGCCACGAATCACAAAAAACAAAAAAAAAATTACTTGCATCCAGGTGAGGCAAAACACCCACTCGACAAGACTTAAAAAATACGTGAATCAGTCTTTTTTATAAATTGCATTTACAATACTTTTGAATGATTAGTTTAATCAGATGAACACACACACACACACACACACACACACACACACACACACACACACACACACACATACACACACACACACACACACACACACACACACACACATACATACACACACACACACACACACACACACACACACACACACAAACATATTTATTTATATACTCTTCTTTCATATATGTTGATTTTCTTTGCAGCTAAGGTGTCACTGTGATTGAGAAACAGTCGACGACTTACAAGAATTGTGGAGCTGAAATGGCGACACTAATGAACAGAGTAAACGGACTACCTCCTGGAAAAACTATCAACAACAACAACCAAATGAAGGAGCACATGCCTGAGATTAAATTGAACATCTGTTCACTAACGAATGGCTACAACTCCTTTAATGCCAATACTTCCGGTGTTACACTCAGCCCTACCTCAAACCTTACCGCAAGTATAACTTCTAGTAGCTCAGGTATTGCTACCTTTCAATCTCAGACACCTTCAGTTCCTGTCAATTTGCCTGACGATTTAGCCACAGAAAGTCAACTTCAGATGTCGAAATCGCTGATGAACGGCCATTCAACTACAGGAACCGGCGCGGAAATGCCAACTTCTTCTGCATTTAGAAACTCGCAGTTATCGGCGTCCTCGGGGAACGGTTCGTCGTCACATTATTTTGAACCGGGAACAAAACGACCGAATGATGAGTCACTGTACCGAATGACACCTGCTAAGGTGCTTCTAACGAATGGAGGGGAACGGATGCCAGTCAACTCACCCTCCATTAGTTCGGCTACTAGTATAAGTTCAACAGCAGCAATGGTGATTTCTAACCAGCCAGCAAACAAGACAAGCTCTGCGCCCACACCTACATCGTGTGTCCCACACACACCGGGCAACGCACGTTTGCCTCCTTGTAATGCGGGCCTGCTGACTAGGAGCTCTGAGCTACCACGAAATCAACTTCTTCATCAAACCCTCCATCAATGTCATGAATCTGCCATCGTTAATGGCGGTGCGCAGCGGCACCAAGTATCCACGACCTCGGATATCGACATCAAGTTTAATAATTCCGCCAATGGCGTGTCGACTACGCCTTCATTGGCGTTGGCGCCCTCCTCGGCATCCTTGGCCAACTTCTCTCCTTCATTTGCGGTTTATCAACCGCACTCGCAACCGAGCAATGCTTCGCTTAAAAGTCAACAACAGCAGCAACAGCCTCAGCAGCACCATTATCCAAGTCCTAATCGTCTTCTCGGAAATCAGCTACAGCCGAACAAGGCGCTTATGGCAGCGACACCTCATAATCGAATGTCGATGCTCGGTATTCCGCTGAATGCGGGTACCGCCGTGCATGCTGGCAGCGTTGGCCTGGCCACTCAAACGCCTACTTCTAACCAATCCAGTAATTGTTCCAATTTTGGCGGCAAACTCGAGTCCGCCAGTGGTGGCGTGGATGTGGGCGGCAGCTCGGCCAACATGACAGGCTTCACTCCTGAAGAGCAAATGGAGCAGATGGCCATGCTTGAAGATCATGACAGACAGACTAACCTGATTGTCAACTATCTACCGCAAAACATGACGCAGGACGAAGTTAGATCGCTGTTCGCGAAGATTGGAAAACTGGCCAGCTGCAAGCTAATTCGCGATAAAGCAACAGGTGAGCATACATTTTCACAGCGTTTCGCATACTGAGGCTTGACTTTACAGTCAGTATGCATTTTGTGTCCCTATTTAAGACTTGGTTTGGCTATGCGGCTGGCGCGTTTTGGCTTTGCGTGGTTCTCGCTACCGGCAGGCCAAGGATGAAGGCTAAGCCTAGTGCAGTGTCAGCCCCAGCGAGAAAGAAGCGTACCGGTGTTTGTTTACAGCTCCGATTTGACCATGAATGTGGCCGTTAAGCATCAACATACCATTTTGACGTAATGCTGTTTTTCTATCGCGTAACAGCATTCGTGCTTGGGTACACTGCTTTCGCACCCACAATTATGTTTGAAGATATGTTTTATATGAGCGTGAGGCACAGATGGGCTATTTCCTGTCTTTCTACGCTGGTGATGAAGGTGATTCACATTAGGCATGTAAGCGCAAAATCATAAGGTCTAATTTTTCACGGTATACATATATATACACACACACACACACACACATATATATATATATATATATCAAAAAGTATTCTATGTATGTATGGATTGTAATATGATTATGTACTTGTAGCGAGTAAATAAATGGACCGATGAAAGATAGATAGGTAGTTTCATATATATATATATATATATATATATATATATATATATATATATATATATATATATATAAATATAATATTTTCCGAATAAAATTTTGAATAATCGAAATTATGAGAAATGTTTTTAAAAAAAATGCTACTTATACAACCTAAAAGCAATAGAAATAACAAAGGTAGGTATATGTGTGAGATCAAACGGCGACAACAAATGTTAATATATGGATGGATAGCGTAAATTTACGCACATAGATATGTAGATATTTAGGTTTGCGGGCAAAATAGAAGTTTCACATTGTTATATCGATAAATGGAGGTATGTATAAATGGAAGACTAGAAAGATAAACAATAGTTAGATGCCTGTCTAGAGTGACAGACGAATATTTGGATATATCGGTGAATGGGGGGTTAAGTATTAGATATATGGGGGGAGTGGTGATGAGAAAAAATACAGTATTGCCTGTTTTAAGTGCCGGTCATTGAAGTGGTTTAAAGAAGTAAGAACACTCATATTTGATAGATAATCTTGTAAATTGATATTGACTGGTGTTTTAATGGAGTGTGATTTAGCCCTCGAGGCGCGTAAATGGACATTTTTTCGTTTCTATATGTAGCTAGTGGTTTGCCTTTGTTAATTGGAATTCAGTTTAATTCATTTAACATAACAGCATTCTTTATTTCTGCATTTTCAATTTTTTATCTTCGTCGGATAGGGGATAAACCAAAGGCAGCATGAACGGAAAGTATAATCTCATGCACATTCGTTTCGTGCTCACTGGCGACTCATCAGTAGGAGCCGGTATTACGCCCTTTAACCACTATATATTTTGGGGAGGAATGGGGGATAATACGAATGTGCATGAGATTATACTTTCCAGTCATGCTGCCTTTGGTTTATCCTTCTGGTCACAACTGAACTAATTTGTTGCTAGGTTCGCAAAACCTAATACATACTTGCATATATATTAGTTCTTCGCAACAAACAGTATTTAACTGTAATATACTGAATTGAATGATGTCATGCTTACCGCGAAATGTGATAACTGATATCGATGAAGGCCAGAGTGTATGGTTTAACTGGAGTAACAGGTGTTCGGAAATTGTTGTAATTCTCAATTTGGGTGAACTTTAGCATAAATTTATATCCATCAGGTTGGTATCATGTACCGACTCGGAAACCATAGTGTTAGTATCCGGTACTCATCGATTTCAAAAGAGGTATCAGTTACCAACACAATAGCCATAGTGTTAGTATCCTTTACTGACTCGATATATATATATTATATAGTGAGTTAGCATTGAAGTCGCATTGTCGTTGAATTTAGATTATGTTAGTTTCACTATTACAGGTTTACACATTCGTCTAGGAGATTGTACCGTCCTATTATTCCACATTCTCTCTACCAAATATATAGTGGTTAAAGGGCGTAATACCGGCTCCTACTGATGAGTCGCCAGTAAGCACGAAACGAATGTGCATGAGATTATACTTTCCGTTCATGCTGCCTTTGGTTTATCCTTCTGGTCACAACTGGGGTAATTCGTTAATAGGTTCGCAAAACCTAATTCATACTTATATTAGCTCTCCGCAACAAACAGTATTTAGCAATCTTTATTTCTGCATTTTCACTTTTTTATCTTCCTCTAAGTAAATCGGATAGTAGTATTTTGATTACATAAATGCTTCTGTCTAAACTTTGCATAGCAGAAGTTAGCGGGAGAAACTCATCTAGTAGATTGGTTTCCTACTTATTGTCAAATAGTCGAGTAATTTTCAAAATTTGCCGTTACCAGGTTTCGAACCAGGGCACATTCACTTTGATGTCTTGCATTTGATCACTGCGCTACGACTGTCGCACACCACACACAGTGTTAATTAGCCTTTCCGCTGGGCGGGTTCTATTTGGCAACTCTTCGATCTCAGGTTCTAACTAGCCCTGCAAAATTTGTCATCATGGTGCAGTCGTCATGCTATCTGGGTAAATTACACTGAATTACACATTTTTGGCAAGATTGTTATTGCATAGGTGTGCAGTATAAACTAAACACTGCTCAAGGTAGAGAATAAGTTTCATCTAGTTGACCGGTTTGGTCACGCAATTTCAGTTATGTAACATCGTAAGGCTTTGGTTAGCATCTCCTTCAAATGAGGTATTTACGGCATCTTTTTCGGCATAATTAGACAATTTGGCAGAAATTTTAATCCTAATAATGTATTGAATTGAATATGTTTCACCTGTTTTGCGCGCGTCGTATAATCTCTTGCACATTCGTTTTGTGCTTACTGGCGACTCATCAGTAGGAGCCGGTATTACGCTCTTTACCAACTATATATTTGGTTGAGGAATGTGGGAAAATAGGATGTTACAATCTCCTATACGCATGTGCAAACTTGGAGTAGTAAAGCAAAGTTCATTTAAAGTCATCGACAGTGCGACTTCACATAACTTCCAGTTACAGCAGCGCTTCTTCACCTTTTCTTTGGTTTCAACCATCAATCGAAATCGCCGCAAAGTGTGAAAGAGTTCTCGGTGGGAAAGCTGCTGCGAGCAGCCGTTTGTATGTGCATTATAGCCACAAATGTGTGTGATTTGGACCTTCAGAGTTGACGATCTAGGACCATTCCAGACATTTGGTTATCGATGTCTAAGCAGCCTAGAAGAATTGAGTTGACTATTCACATTTTGCATATTCATTTCCGATCGATTGCCCTGTTATTATCGAAACTAGCGCCATACAAAAACTGAGGTCAACCACACAACCAGATGTCCTCGATCCTCTGTGTCTGTTTGGTAAGTGGTTCTAACCTGCCTATTTTCATCCTAGCCGTAAGCATCGATTTTTCTTTTGCTTATACCAATGAGATATCAACTTGTTTGCTGCTGCAATGCTGTTTATGATGATGCTGCCGATGATAACTGCCCGGTGTATTGAGTTTTACCTCTCTGTTGATTGCATTTTGTAGGTCAAAGTCTCGGCTACGGATTTGTCAACTATGCCGAAGTGAAAGACGCTGAAAAGGCTATTTCACTGTTAAACGGCACCAAACTGCAAAACAAAACGATCAAGGTGAGTGCAGAGTGTTGTGGCAAATTGGTATCTCGCTTTCCTGTTAAACGCACGTGTCATTTTCCCCCTATTTTGTGCACTCTATGCTACGTATTGCCGTGTTTTAGGCACCATACACAATTCAGTTTGCCATTGATAAAAAATACTACTCTGCTCGAAATTATTAAGTGATTATTTGTGAAGTTTGCTCAGAGCTAATAAGTAATCAGTAAAATATCCGCAAACTGGATTAGTTGGAGAATGTCTTATAAATTTCGGCTTATTTTGGTTCTCTTGTTCGGAAGTAGATGTAATAATAGTTTGATCAATAAAAGTCTACTTAAATTATAGTTATTAATAAATCACTAAAAATAATAACCATAATTTATAATAAAATAAATGACAAAGATATTATGCGTAGCAAAACTAATCTGCCCAATAGTAAGAAAAAACTTACAGCGATAATATTATTTATGACGTTTATAATAATAATAATAATATGACAAACACATAATATTACTAATCGAAATTATACGCCTGTTACTAATAATAAAACTACTTATGCTACTAATAGTTATTCTATTTCTACCAGTACTTCCATGTTTAACACTTTCGAGCGCCTATGGGATTCGCATTATCTAGTAAATATTCCTTGTGGTGAGACGAAATTTCGGGTTTCACGTTCGCCGAATCAGTTCCGGTTAAAGAAGCCACAAATTTGTCACTTCATAGAATATGAACTTGTGTACGCACTACCTAATACAAACGTGCATGAAATGCAATTTAAACAATCAATGGTTACGCTGGTGGTGGCAACAATTATTTAAATCAAGTTTGCAAGCTTGAAGTAAACACCAACCCCATTGTATGTAACCAGTCGTCGAACAACATAGCAAAACTACCGTCAGTCACACGTTCTGACGCGTTTCGACTTTCTATGATCATCATCAGAGGTCGACGGCAAACTGACCAGCGAGATTCAAACCGCAATGCATATATACATGGAAGGCAAAATTAGATATGCGTCTCTCACCTCTAGTAGTCTCGCATACATTTTACTTGACTGGAAATATCGGCTGCACAATTTCTATGCAGTCACGAAATGTTTGCAGATTTCGCCACATGCATATAAATTATACAATTAAGTCATCAATGATTGCGCGATTGGTGGAAATAATTCTTTAAGTCGAGCACTTGAAAGTATTTCGCATATGCAACAGCATAGATGATAAATTGTTTAAGAACAGTTCATATGCATAGAATGATGAAGCGTTTCACAGAACATGACTAACCGTATGTGAACATCGCGAATAATTCCGCAAACACTACTCAAGACCTCACTTTTATCGGCATCATATTTTGTATTATGCCAAAACATTAAAGGTCACGATATTATGTTAACTTGATGCTAATTGCTAATTAGCTACGGAAAGTGACCTGTTGCATCTGAACTTGATGTGAAGATAGTCAAAAAAGTGCCCACGAAAAAACCAAACATGACACGAGCAAATGAAAAAGAAATTTAAATGTAAGTAATAATAAAAACGAAAGCATAACTTTTTACGATTGTGATTCTTATAAAAGGGTTACTATTTGTAATTCAGTCATCGACGCCGGTAAAAATGAGAAATTTGTTTTAAATTCTCATTTGTCTATAATATAAAACAATATGCAGAAAATATAAATAAATAGCATCGCCGTAGCAATTAATGTCACTATTTTTACTACTACTACTACTACTACTACTACTACTACTACTACTACCACTACTACTACTACTACTACTATTAATATTACTACTTATACTAACAGTAATGATGATTATAATAATATCAGTATTAATATCATTTATTTGGTTGAATAACATTTATCCACAATTCTGAGAGTAGTGAAGTCAATCATTTCTGTAGAATAAGTTGCATTTTAACTGACACACATAATAGCCTGGTTTTTACACGTGCAAATGTAAGACTGGCATTTCAGGGTTAGTGTGCCTCTATTTATTTGTTGATTAAAGGTTTTTTTGTAAAATGTTATGCAGGAACAAGAATACCTAACGAAAGGAAATAAGGACACAATGGGTGTGGGAAAATAAATGTGTGTGGCTAGTTTGACAAATTTGGTTGAATGAAGTATATTGGTTGCCTTTTGTTGAAGTATCCAAATTAAAATTTGATTTACGCATCGATTAAATCATCTTGATCAGCTACAGAAATACGTCAGCATTCAAAAACATTCCCATTTCACTTCCGCAGCAATATAGAAAAATATGTGCGCTGTAAAATACACTAGGTAGGCGGTTTTTTAAGGCGTCGGGAAATTCGCATGAAAGGTACGTTTTACGGAGATGGTATGCCAACCAGGATAGTCGAGCACAAACTGTCCGGTGCCAGTTCTCAAAATCTCGTTCATTAGCTGAATACTCTGTCGTTCATTCGACGTCTTGCAAGCTTGCCCTCGTGACAATACGGGGTCCAAACTAAGAGTCAACTGAACCGTGATACTGAATTCGACGCTTTAATTCAGATTGGATGGTTGTGTGCCTTCGCAGCCAGAGGAGTTGAGGCAACCAATGCTGACGCGTATTGTTAGTGCGCGCTGGTCAAAATACATGCCACCTTGAAGATAAAATTCCGAAACTGGCAAAATACCGAAATTGGCATTGCAACTTGTGTTGGTGAAAATCGTTGACGGAAAATTTTGAGTAAAATTCGATATTCTAATTTTTGTCTCGTCATTTGGACCCTTAATCGCGAATTTGTTTGCTGTCATTTTTTAAAAGAATATAGTTTTTGCGATCCAGGGTATATATATATATATATATATATATATATATATATATATATATATATATATAAGAAAAAAAACTGTAATCCATGGAATAAAATTTATTATTATATATTATTTATACCAGTATCTAAAGCCATCATTCTGAATCCGTTAGTGATATTATCTCTCATCCAATCATAGCTGTACATGTGTTGTAAACAATCACCTCTTAGTTATGACTGTCTTGTTTTCACGTAATGTAGACTTCTTTATTTTCGTGATGCCACGTGATGTGTCATCGTATTTATTTTAAGTGTGTACGCAGTTACTTGAGACACGTCTACCTTTAAAGGACTGTTCGTTATGTTTCTGATTCAGTCCAATTTGAGTTCTTTTTGAATTAGTATTTGCATGTTTAATGAGGGGTTATGCATATTAATTGCGTAGGATTCAAAAGCCAGAAGAGGGCATTGATTATGACAAATGTACAGTTATGATTGGCTGAGCACAAATATTAACGAATTCAGAAAATGGCTGTATATACTGGTCGAATTAAAATTTCTATTAATAAATGTTGTTCTTTTATTCTCCTTAAATACTGTTTGTTGGTGAAGAGTTAATAGCAGTGTAGTATAGAGTTGAGCTTTCTAGGTCTAGTGGGTCAATAGCCAGCTTGTTAGATCAGAGGATAAAATCAGTAGTGATGAATGGGAATTCATGCATCGCCAGCCTGCCATTGGCGGATTATCAGTAGGGAGCAGAGGTATCTTTTAACACTATATATTTGGTAGAATGTCCCATTATTCCACATTCTTCTACCAAATATAGTGGTTAAAGGGCGGTGTAATACTGGCTCCTACTGATGAGTCGCCAGTAAGCACCAAACGAATGTGTATGTGAGATTATACTTTCCGTTCATGCTGCCTTTGGTTTATCCTTCTGGTCACAACTGAACTAATTTTGTTACTAGGTTCGCAAAACCTAATACATACTTACTTAATTCTCCTATTTGAAAAAATAGTGAAATAACTTACTATTGCGGGAATATAATGCATTTTATAGCATGATATATATATATATATATATATATATATATATATATATTGCCGTAAACTAAAAATGCAATGAGTTAGGGGAAATTCATCAATTAGATTGGCTTCTTCCTTATGGGGAACTCGTCAAGTACTTGCCAGCATTGAAACCGTTTGGATTGAAACCTTGGTACATTTGCTTGGGAATCGTGCATTTCTACTTTGTTATCATTGTTGATGTTATTCATGTCGTCGTTAATAGAAGCCTTAAGTCTAATCCAAACACTATAAGCCGGTAATTGGACCACTTTTACGTTGCTATGCAGGGCTTAGTTTAAATGAACATTGGGAATATTTAAATTAATCTTGGTATAGTATTATCAACACGCGCTATACGGTATTCGTTAAACATTCTCTACCTATAAATTAATTGTTTGCGAATCTTTTTTAAACACCGGTCTAGTTAGTTTTGTATGTCTTTCTTTTAAAATGTTATTTATTTACCGTTCCATTTGATTGACAATCTCTTTTGTATCACTTTATAGATTACTTTGTTGAAGTGTGGTTTACAGCATATAATTGACTTTAGCCTTAATCCTCATGTGTTGCGTAACCAGTCATCTATTGCAATTAAGTATTAAGTGTTGCGTAACTAGCAACAAATTGGTTCAAATGGAAAAACAATGATAGAACTAAATCAGCACGTAAAAAAGCTTTTCTATCATGTATGCTTGCGCTTCGTGAATACTGGTGACCCATTTTTAGGAGCCGGGACTAAACCCTTCACACACACACACACACACACACACACACACACACACACACACACACTATACATATTAGAGGATGCAGTAATGGAGTCAACTGCACAAATAGTCTTCGAAAATACAACTAAATAGCGAACTCACTGCAATTCGGCTCTTTGCGGGGTCATCACGTTAAACTCGGTAAATGATAGTTGACTGCTTTCTTCTCGTGTAGATTACCGAGCTCCTTTTTGCCATACTGCATTCGCTTTGTAATTGCACGATTATGCTGGATTTAAACGAAACGACGATCTGTCATTCGACGTGGATAATCTTTAATGAGTTGCGCACGGCTCTTAGGCAATTCCAATCTGTTTATTTACGCAGATCTACAAACATGTGATAGAAGTGCTACATTTCCTATTTTTCTGTACACTTAGATGTTTCTGCATTCATCGGTCAGCATTAAAGCATTTGTTTATCTCATGTTGACAGATTTGAAATGTGCACTAATCACATGTTATAGCTCAATCGAACATCAACAGACCGAGCCTCATTGGAGCATGATGTTAGACCGATTTCCGCAAATCAAACCATTATTGCTGCACGAGCTAAACTGTGTGCCTCAATCAGAGCGTTGTTATACTTTTTAATACACGATTTGCATTCGTGGCTACTTGCTTTGCACTATCTGTTTCGCAACAATTCAATTGATCCCCATTTCATGGTACGTCTGTGTAACGCACAAAAATTACGAACCGATACCTCTACAGAAAACCATTGCGGCAAAGTCAGCTGTAATAAAAATATCCCAATAACAAATTTGCATAAATAGGTTTTTGTGAACATTTTTCTCTCTCTCTGTGTGTGTGTGTTATTAGAGACCTGATGATGGAACGGGAAATGTCGTTCCGAAACATTGCCAGTCAACGAAGATTGGATCGTACCTTAATGCCAGTGGTTCGTATGAATGACGTTAAAGCCTTTGGAGGACGGGCATAAATCAGCACTCAGGCACCACGAAGTCGGAATCGGTGCGTACATGGAAATGGGGACCAATTGGATCATTGTGTAGTGCGAAGCGACTACCCACGAATGGAAATCGTGGGGAATCATAACCGTACGGGTTGGGATTGACTTATCGAAAATGTGACTAGTAAAGCAGTTCAGCACGTGTGACTGACGATAGTTTTGCTATGTTGATCGACGACGGGTTAAATACAATGGGATTGGTGCTTACTAGTACGGGTGACTGACGATAGTTTTGCTATGTTTATCGACGACTGGTTAAATACAATGGGATTGGTGCTTACTAGTACGTGTGACTGACTTTACTTAAATCTGATCAGATATCCGCATTAATAATACTGGTCACTTTCATTGATTTGTTTTCCTGCAAAGTTTGTAAATTTAATTACAAGGTGAGCACTTGAAATCGATCAACAAAACTGGTCAAGCGTTTAACGCCTCTAACTGTTATGTGCATTCTAGTCTACGCCTTGTGATTGTGTGTGTGTGTGTGTGTGTGTTTAAATTAATAGCTTAATTCACTGTACCTGGTGATTTATAATTAATGAGCGTTAATATTTGCCATTGAGTTGAACGGTTCCGTTGGTGATTTATCTGCAAGACTGAAGTCGAATTGCATAAGCACCGTGAAAGAGTTAATTCTAATGGTGAACTAGTGCTTTTGAAAAAGAATGTGCTTATTTCAGCTGTAGATGTTTACTTAGGAGGTTTACATACATACATATGCACATACGCACAGTCGGATTTATTCGTGTCTATGCAAATAAAGCGTAATTATTAAAGCTTCTTCACTAGAAGCTAGTAAACGTTCTCCTATCAACATGTCTCTATTATAATATGTAAGTTCCGGTTTGATCCTGTGCTCGACATCTACCTTAACTAAATACCACTAAACAAACATTGATTGCGCGGGTGGTGGTAAAAAATTCTTTAAATCAAGTTTTCGAGCTTGAAGTTAACGCCAATCCCATTTTGTATTTAAACAGCCGTCGAACAACGTAGCGAAACTAGCTAGCAAGGTCTTTTAATCAAGTTTGCAATTGGTGTTTACTTTAAGCCCGCCAACTTGATCTAAAGAATTGTTACCACCATCCAAGCAATCAATTATTATTTAATTGTATTGCCTATATATTTATTTGTGGCGAAAGCCTACATACATAGACTACATAGAAATTGTGCAGCCGACATTTCCAGTCAAGTGCAATGTACGCGAGACTGCTAGAGGTGAGAGCCGCATATCTAACATTGATTTCCATATATATTCAATGCGGTTTGATCCTCGATAGTCAGTTTGCCGTCGTACTCTGATGATGATCATGGAAGGTCGAAACGCGTCAGTGCGTTGCGGCTGGCGGTAGTTTTGTTATGTTGTTCGACGACTGGTTAAATACAATGGGATTGGTGTTTACTTCAAGCTCGCAAACTTGATTTAAAGAATTGTTACCACCATATGTTCATTCTGTATTTAGTTTATCCTTATTATCTTAATTGAACTAATTTGTTACTAGGCTCGCAACACAATAAATAATTGCATATATATTAGTTCTCCGCCACCAACAGTATCTAACTGTTTTCTTTCTTTGACAAATTATTTCGGCTGCCTTTATCGGCAGCATTTATATATGTTTATTTTTATTATATATTATTTTATTTATACATATTTTGTTAATGAAAGAAAGCTACTGAAACAAAAAAAACTGCGTTAGTCGAGACCAGATCAGGTAAACAGGAGAACTGTCTCGCTATTTTTAAACACATTGTTTAAAAGACTACACTCCTGTTGAATTTCCCTGTTTTGAACAATCTACAAATAAAGATTAGCTGCGTATTACTTGAAATGCCAGCTGTATCACCATTCATCGAGAACTAACTATATAAATAACCCACACTGGGCGTAATTGTTGCCATTTCCCTTATAACTTATTCCGTCCGTTGTCTATTTTCGAACACAAGTGAAGTCTGAAAAATCTGTTAAATTTAAGCACCTGGAACCATCTTGACTTTTGACATTTTCCCTTTTCCTAGTCTATGTTACTTTCTTCCTATTTGTATTGATTACTACTGGTATGTGATGTTTATTGCTAAACGTATTAAATTTGTGAAATTTGCTGTCAGTAGGAGGGCAAAATTTCTCATAATTGTGGGATCATTCCATCCTACTATGCACTTGCTCAAGTTATTGTTAATTTTCTACATAAATTGAAAATAAATTGCGGCTTTGGTTGAAGAAGAAATTTTTGAAAAGCAACGCACTTGAGTTATATCCCATGCTCTAACTATTTGCTCTATTCTTCTTTGTCTGTATTTCAGATTTTATGCAAATTATATGTATTAAATTATTGCATTAATTATTTGTTTTTCGATAAAATTTTGATGAAACCAGAAATCCGAAAGATTTCTCCCGACTGTTTCCATCTGGTGAACTATGGAATTCTACAGTCTCTGCTTAGAGCCCCAACGGTTTGTCGAATGGCGTTTTCTGTTCAGTTTTTGTCCATTCTGTTAACTTTTTGGTTTGCTTTCATTCTCTGGCAGTCGTTTAGTTTTATGTTGAATTTAGTTCGCCCTTCCTCTCTCACTTGCTTTTTTTCTGTTTCTTCAGTTACATGCTTATTTCCTTAGGCTTTGCAATTTAAAATCTACTCTACTTTCGTTATTTACGGCAGTGGTGGTATTCTAGGTTAGCAAATGTTCCGCTCACGTATATCTTTGCTTAGTTTGGTGTGTAGCCGCCTTTAATTAATTTATTTTAGTTACTATTACCTTAGTCATTTCTTTCGTACGTTTCTTGCATAATGTGCAAATTTCTCGATTTACATCAGCAGCACACCTGCTCATTTGGAACTCATGTTAGAAAACCACAAGACTTGTAAAACGCTTTCGATTTAGTATCGCCCAGCGCCTCATCTCACCTGAAGTACTTAGTATTTTATTTTGAAAATTTGCACAACTCGTTCGATGGAAGTGGGCGATTTAAGCTAGATTACCTGTCCCCATTTTGAATATGTATTCATTCTGTGGCACACATTCCCAATCAATTCATGCAAAATTCGTTTAATTTTTTTAAGTCAAAGCAAATGATCAGCTCACTGTAATCGAACGGTCAAATAACACATTTACTTGACGCTTATTTTGCCGCCTTTTTCTTGTGCAGGACAATTGATAGCACTCGCAGGTCGGTAAAATCTTGAATTCTTTACATTTCCAGGTGCACCGATTGTTTGGCCTTGATTGATGGGTTCTCACTTGTCCCTTCATTTTGAAGCCCTCCATCAGCTGCTTGTCTGAAAATGACGTTGGAACAAGATTTTCCACTCTTTTTTTCCAAATTTTCGGGACTTTATTTCCAGTCCCATCTTCAAGGTTGACACCATACTCACAGGATACAAACAACTTTGGCCAATGTCTTTTTTTTTCTTTGCGTATGGTGTCAACCCTGAAGATTGGACTGGAAATAAGGTCCCGAAAATTTGGAATAAAAGGAGTGGAAAATCTTGTTCCAACGTCATTTTCAGACAATCAGCTGATGGAGGGTTTCAAAATGAAGGGACAATTGAAAACCCATCAATCAAGGCTAATAATCGGTGCACCTGGAAATGTACAGGATTCAAGATTTTACCGTACTACGAGTGCTATCAATTGTCCCGCACAAGAAAAAGGCGGCAAAATTAACAGCAAGAAGGACAGCACTGAGCACTATAACTCAACATTTAAGTATTACTTTTAATTGACGTTTGAACATGTTGATGCTTAGTGTGTTCATCATAAATTAAGTTTTCATTTTTGCGTCTATGCGTTTTGTGATTCACACTAAAACCTTTTTCGTAGCTGCGAAAAAACCGGTATCCATCGCTTCTTCGAGTACAATGCAATATGCGCGTTTGTAATTCACGATGTTAGATTTATCCGCCACGTTTTGATTCCTCTTTTCCGGTATCACCTTGAGTCTCACGGTACAGTTGTCTTTCCTTTGCAGTTAAATTGTTCCCTGAGTTGTAATGAGGTTGGAAGATGGTACCGGAAAAGATTAGACGAAACGTTGTTGGAAAATCTGGCAAGCCATGTTTACCTGAATTAAAAATGGACAAATTACATTATGTTTCATGAGGCGACATGTAATTGGCAGTTTGCAAATCGGCATAAAGTTCTAGCGTAAATCAGAGACCCAAAGACCGCATCTACGGAAAAGTAACCAAATTATTTTACTTGTACACGTACAGTGTCTAATTTGATCGTTATATGGGATGACTATTTGATTAATGAAGAAGCGAATAAAGTATAAATTATATATATATATGTATATATATATATATATGTATATATATATATATATATATATATATATATATGTATATATATATATATATATATATTTTATATGTATATATATATATATATATGTATATATATATATGCATATAATTTGTGTATGTTTGTTTGTATATATGCATGTACTTTGCTTTTGTGTATATTACTGCATGAGCAATTTATTCAAAATAAATTATAATGTTGCAATTTTGTAGTGTAAAATGATATCTAAAGTTGTCCTTCCATGGCTTGCTTGAATGAACTATTCGCGGAGCCCCAAATTCAGTCTGGTTCGGGTGATACGGATTGGCTATTATAACTCTTTTATGTAAAATTGCGCTATGTCGAAACTACATTGTTCAACTTGCCAATTGTTTATCGATTTCCTTTATTAATTCACCAAGTGGCTTCGGTAGAACTATGCCCATTTGCCTTACCGTTTTCGGTCAGTGCATGGGCTTTCTGTTAGTCTCTCATTTAATGTGTTATTATCCATCCACCCCTCTTACCTTTGCTCTCCCTTTTTAGTTCCACACGCCCTAGTGTCGTTTATTTACGTCATCAGCTGTTAGTTTCTGTTTCTAATTTGCCTTTGTTTATCGCATTTTTTCATGGTATATATTTTCAACACTTTCCTCCCCCCTAAATCAATTTCTTTCTCTGTCTCTGTCTCTGTCTCTTTCTTTCGCTACAACTATTTCATTTGCCTAATCCTGTGTAAGCTTGTTTGCGGCTATTAATATTACTACAACTTGATGGAGTGTTTTTTTATTTTCAAAGCTCTGATATTTGTACATTTTCTGTTCAAATTTAATCATTTGTTACCTTCATGTTATTTGTTAGCGGTTGTAACAGGCATGTTTTATTTCCGCCCTGGTGTATTTTTTTCCTATGTTTAATTTTGTGGAACACACGCGCACATCCCTACACACACCTACACCCTTCCCTACACACACATACACACACATATATACACACACAATTATATATATATATATATATATTATTACAGATATAACGAATCCGCACACATCCTGAACAAAGACGAAACGGATGCGTACCTGGAAATGGGGATCAATCGGACCTATGAGAAAGAAACAAACCGCGAACGCAAATCGCGAAGATTCAACAAAAACATCTTGTTCTCTTAAACAGCAGTTGTCTGTAGAGTCCATGCACATATGAAATAACTAATATTGCCTTTGACCTGGACCCCTTTTCACATGTGTCTTGTGGATGGTTGCCCATTCTTGTCATTCATGCCTAGTGCGACTATCACACGGCGTGTCTAAATGACCGATTATAAGACTCATCCGCTCAATTCGCCTAAAACGGCCTACTCGATTTTTGCTCCTAGTAATAACATTATCGACATGTCTATAACTAGATGCCAACATAGCGCTGTATCAAATAGAGGCTAAGGAGACCTGGTCGGATCGTTTAAGTCACGCTCAGTTGAAACTCGCCCAAAACAAATTAACAAAGTTGTGTAAGCAATGACAGCCAAAAGTGTTCGTCTTACCTGTCTTAATGGTAAGGAGGATTGTGGGCATGTCCGTATGAACACAATGATAACAATTTTTACAGATTCAAGGTTGCAACGAACTAGCGTATGCAGTATTAGGCATAGTGCTTCTAATGACACCCAGATTCTAATGGAAGCAGAAAAATATGCTGGCCACTAGGCCTTAATTTCTAGAACTACATCACACTCTTAGCATGAAAGTTCGTGTTAGGCTTAAGTATTGATGGCATCCAAGATTAGAAATTGATTAGTACAAAGTCCAGATGGGTTGATTTGGCCTGCCTTCACAATTTGATATTTGGCAGTGCAGTTCAGTTATTGAAACTTTCATCAATCTATGCAGAAATAAAAACTGACTATATGTGGCGAAAATAGTACAGACTGGCAATTTTAATTTTTGTTGAATCAATAAGTCGAGGTAAGAATGACTTAATGAGCAATCTAGCTTGTGAAGTGTTTCTGTTATGCAGCATGTCGTGCTTATATACCCGCCAGACTGCATATGATTTGTTAATTTGTCGACCAATTAAAATTCAGAAACATTCAAGTTATGTTTATTAAGTTCCGTTACCTCAAATTTAAAATTTTACGACTTGTTAAAGCACACAAAACGTATGCAGCCATAAACAACTGAGTGCTTAAATAGAGAAATGAAATATCGACAATATTTGTAATTAACTAATATACAACGATGTCCGTGATTGGATAATTTAACTATTTATTCCGATGAAACGTAAACATTAAAACGTTTTTTTGCCCAAGGTTGTATGCACAAGCACAAATCTAACTATCCTAAAGGCCGACAATGTTCTGTAAATAAACAAATTATCGATTTGTAGACCGCCGAAACATACGCGCTAATTACGAAGTAGTTAGTACATTTTGTCTCGCTTAACTACAGATTGTGTTCGGCTAATTTTGCAAATTCCTTTTGTTGAGATAATTGTTTTAATTTGCCTCATTTGTTATGTAAACCTGTTTGTTTCACATTCGGAATAAAGTTTGGGAATTTTTTTGTCATCATATTGTCATTTAATGTTGCATAAATTTACTTTCCATTTCTCTTTTTCCTTATTTAATCATTGCAAGTGATTATGAAATAAACTTGACGTTTGGTTTAATTTAACAGGTTTTAACTCCGGCTATTTAGTAAGCATTTTCACTTTTAATTTTTTTCGAGTTAATGAAATTCAATGTTAAATTTTTCTGTCATGACATGATTTCATGTATATATATATATATATATATATATATATAATTCGAAGTTTGTATTTTCATTTTGCAGTTTACCTGAAATTATTGCTGTTCCTGAAAAATGGAGATGCGGGCAAATGCCTTTTATTTAACTTCATCTTGTACGCTTGTTCTTCAATAAAAAATAACGTAATTAAAGTTTCAGAATTTGTATCGTAAAATTAAATGCTTTAATGTCAGAAGGAGTTTGTTTGTATTTTCTCGACGCCAAAATGAAATTAAAATGTGTGTGAACACAAAAGTATAAGTGAAATCAAGCTAGCTTATCTATACTCGTCCTAAGAGATGTAAACATTAATTATGCCCATAAGCATGTAATTCGACTAGTTTGTGGACAATTTTTGTTTTAGTAGACATGAATTCCAAATGGATCCAATGAACCTGGAGGTTCATTGACTAAATATATTAGAAGGGGAATACTATAAACGAGGATTGCATTGTTTCCGTAAAAATTCTACTATTTCTTATATTACTAATACTGCCGCTAATATTACTACTGCTACTGCTGCTGCTGCTGCTGCTGCTGCTGCTGCTGCTGCTGCTGCTACTGCTGCTGCTGCTGCTGCTGCTGCTGCTGCTGCTGCTGCTGCTGCTGCTGCTGCTGCTACTGCTGCTGCTGCTGCTGCTGCTGCTGCTGCTACTGCTGCTGCTGCTGCTGCTGCTGCTGCTGCTGCTGCTGCTGCTGCTGCTGCTGCTGCTGCTGCTGCTGCTGCTGCTGCTGCTGCTGCTGCTGCTGCTGCTGCTGCTGCTGCTGCTGCTGCTGCCTGCTGCTGCCACTGCTGCTGCTGCTGCTGCTGCTACTGCTACTGCTACTGCTGCTGCTACTGCTGCTACTACTACTACTACTACTACTACTACTACTACTGCTACTACTACTACTACTACTACTACTACTACTACTACTACTACTGCTACTGCTACTACTACTACTACTACGCTACTACTGCTACTACTACTACTGCTACTACTACTGCTACTACTACTACTACTTACTACTAATTTAACTATTGTTCTTGTTGCTGCTGCCTTTAACTGTAACAATATCTATTGCGTTTTATATTATAGAAACACGACTCACAACTACCACTTCATCTAAAACACAAAAGAGCGACGACTTATATTTTATTCTTACTACTTATGCTATTAATACGAATACTATTGCCACTTTAACCAATTTATGCTATTATATCTACTACAAATACAGCGACTATTACTTTATTTGGGTGGGATTGGATTGCGCATGACGGTGATAATAATTATTTTAGATCGAGGTTGCGAGCATAATCTAAGACACCCTGACTCGTTATGCACATTGCATAATGTAAGGAAAGGCGCAATTCATCTACTAGACCACCACACGGTTCAATCGTCATTGTATTTGAAACTGATCACCTACGAGGGCCCAGAAGTTAGTCACGCGGACAGGGTTCAGAACCTGGACATACCTGCTTCTGGAGTCCACATCAATATGAAAATGAGTCTATATAATGTAATTCGTTGTTTGCTTCTAGACGACAACCTCCAATTTAAATAAAAAAACTTCATTTCAATGTTTGAAATCTTCCTGATGATGAAATTTACAGGGCAAAAAAATTAATGTTTATGTCAATATCATGGGGAGTTTTTATTCTCTTGCAGTAGTTCTGGTTTAAATAATTACATATTCATATCTTAATTTCATCCGCAACTAATTTTGCGGCAAAACCGTTGATAATTTAAGTTAGTGCACTTCCTATGATGATTAAGGTTTCCGTTTTGTAACCATCTTGTAGAACCACAACTTGAACACTAACTAGTATGTTCCGCTATTAAAAATGCGCTTGTTTCTGTTTCTTCCTGATACTTTGTTTAAAATGAGTGAGGTGGATTTGCAGAATGTAGCTCAGAAATCAGTATAGTCGGCAGCAGCTGAATGCTCATAATGGAATTCGGTGTTTATATCAACATCGTAACCATAGGCTCGACTCTGTAGTTGATCGAGCACCGGATTCGCAGCAGACGAGTCCATGTTCAGAGTCCTGTACGCGGCAGAATTCTGGCCAGTACGTGATGAGTTCAACCAAGGACGAGAAACTGGTCTACTGGATGAAATTGCCTTTTCTACACTATACAATTCAGTTGGTTACTGACAAATGTATGAGGAACTTAAGCCGGGTCGGGAGCTTGTGTCAAGACGGCAACAATGACCCATAATAATTGTGGATGGTTAGTTGGAGCTTTCCGGCTGAAGGAATGCCATATCTGCTCCAACTCAATGAAAAAGCCCTATCCACTAAACATTGGTTCAAGTTTATATAATTGAAAATTCTATGGGTTGTTGCGGTAGGATGGGTCGGCAGTGGTTAGAGCACCAGATTCCGAAACAGGGTGCCCGGGTTTGAGCCCAGTCCGCGGCAAATTCTGTCCTGTGCGCGAAGAGTTCCCAATAGAGGAGGAAACCGGTCTACTGGATGAATTTGCCTTTTTCAAGCTTTACCATACGCCAGTTTTATACTGACAAATGTATGTAATTAGCTGGGATTAGGTGTTTCCTATCAACCTTGATTTGTAAAGAAATCATGCTTTAGGTGATCCATGGACTTGTTTTTACGCACAACGCCACCTTTCAACTGGGCCTCGCTTTTCTGGAATAACTTTGAGCGTTTCTATACATATAGCCACTGCCTACGTGCGTTCTTTTCATTAATGAGTTCCCGAAAATACTACGCGATGTTAACGTCGTTTAAACGTCGATCGTTATGCCCTGCCTTCAATTTAATCATCGACGTCGCCGCCTACGTCAGAACACGTCACTACCCTTCAACACACGCAATTGCACCTCAAAATTATCTGCTTATTTTCAGTCATAAAATCGTCTACACAGAAAATTATGCTTTTTTTGTGTGTGCGCGACCTGCCTCTTCCCGCGAGACGATTACAGGATTGCTTTCACAGTTTGACGCCCACACCTGGGTCTGGTCTACTGTGAAAATTATTCACACCTGTAAAACTGAAGACTCATAAATATTACTGCGCGTAAAATATATTTGCTGCGCAAATTATAACTACCTTTCCACAGATAAATTTTTGCTTTCTGCATCCATCCAGTGAGGTATGTTTTTGCTGTATCAAATTATTACTGGTATATATATATATATATGTATATATATATATGTGTATATGTGTGTACTCGGTATCCAATAGCATTGCATAAGATAGAGTACATGCAATTAGTCCAAATAGGCCGGTTTCGTCGTTTCTTGGCATTGATCGATAGTTTCAGAATTGATGCGGTAGGCATGTACGCGGGGCATTGGAGTGAACATCGCCACTGCCGTTCTTAGCCGTGCACATTATACCAGTCTCTCCTACAGATGCGTCCTCTTCGCGTCCAAACTGAAGATGTCCCCAGCCATTCAGATTTGGCCGGCGTAGTAGGCGGAAACCTTGCCACCTGGATTAGTGTTTCAAGGAATTATTGTACAATAGTTGGGATTTTATTATATATCCGTCAGCTTAGGGCAACCCTGATCATTGAATAGTTTGGTGAGATGCAATTCATAGTTTACAATCAACTAAAGCATTTGATGCGTGGAGCGGTGATAAAATTACAGTTTAATCAAGGTTAC
>JAQBSW010006760.1:0-45975 GCA_029291075.1 Eudiplozoon nipponicum | reverse complement strand
GGTTCCAACTTTAGTGGTAATCTACCTTGAAATCATCACGCTGCAGCTCCCAAACCTTACACCGCTCTATTTTGCCTCACGAGGTATGACCGGTCAATACAGCTAACAAATTGTGTAGAAATTCTTCGTGATTATTTGGCATCATGTCATTGTTGAAGCAAACAAAAAGCATAATTCTGCCCAGCATTTACGGTATATTATTTTAGCTATGGGAAGAATCATAACCAGTTGCTTAACTTGGTTCGAATTCTACCCTACATTTCTTATTAAGCATCGCCGAGAGGAATGTTTTTCTTTTTTTCAGGGAGGGAAAGTGATTTAACGGCTCAAGAACAGTTCGCCGACATATTGCGTAAATGAGATTCAAATTTAATATACGCGGCACCAAATAAAACTATCCAATTTTTGCCGTTCAAAATGGAGTGCGAGCTTTCGTTTTCAGGCTATATGAGCACGGTGTTCAAGTTTGCCTTCTTCTGTGCACTACGTGTGCGTGCTGTCTCCTGTCAAACTGACTTTTTACCAACGCTGACTTCTGGACTTACTTCACACGCAGAGTCAATTTTAGTCACGCCAACTTGTCTCTGCACAACTAGTGAAACGGAGCAACATCTACTTATTGGACCTTTACGTGTGCCAGTCACCACGGTGTTGTCGCAGATCTTCAACGAGACAATACTCAGCCTTCACACAGTCTCTCACTGCTGATGTCAGCACCACAACATTAGGAACACCAGCCAGTCAACCAGAGCTGGTCTTAAGTGTCTTAGAGTATTTCTAGACACAGATACACTAACTAACTTTCTCGGCATTTGCCGGAGAACGCAAGTCCGGCCATAATAAGGCCCCCCTACAGTACATTTTCCCAGCCATTATGGCACCGAACGGACTCTGTGATGTCGTACGGCATTTACTTGAACCCGGGGCATTTTATAACTTGTTCATCAATTTAAATAAAAATAATATAAGCTTCGTAGTAAAAATAGCCAAAAAAAGAAAATTTTCTTCATTTTAAGACGTATACATATTAAAATCTATTTTCACCTCGTAAGAGTAATATTAATTTGCATATGATAAATATTTAATCCATCATTAAGACCGTTTTCCTCCTGCTATTAACGGAAACATTTTCACCACTAATGTAAATTCTAAAATATAAGACGTTGTATGAATGCAAACCTTACACATTTTCTTAAAAATCTTATTTGTTTACAATTTCTACTTAAAAGTGGTAGGTGATCCGTATAATTGTGCTGGGTTTAAAACTTAAGGATTTTGCATTTTCAGCAACTAGTTTTGCAAAAGCAAACGAGATTGATAAATAAATATTTACAAATTTAACCCGCGGCACGTTTGCAACATAAAAATAATATTTTTTATACGTATATTACAACCCATCGAGAAGTTACATCAATGTAGATGAAATCCTGTACCAATGTATATATATCTAATTCGGAAGAAAATACACATTAATAACAAAGTGGATAAAGGCCATTTATTTCGTGATTACTAAACTTCGCTTTACAATCTTTTATTTATATACATTCTGGGTTTTCATTGATTTATATGGTTGGCAACAAATCTGACTCGGTTTTACTTCTATTTCTTGTTTTGACTGATTGGTAAGTTTGTACGCGTTTTTGTCTGTGTGTGCCTATATAACAGTTATATACTGTTTGTTACGGGGAACTAATATATATGCAAGTATGTGTTAGGTGTTGCAAACATAATAACAAGTTAGTCCAGTTGTGACCAAAAGGACAAACCAAAGACAGCATGAACGGAAAGTATAATCTCATGCACATTCGTTTCGTGCTTACTTGCGACTAATCAGCTTATAGGCTACTACTCATGCGTCGCCAGTAAGCACGAAACGAATGTGCCCGAGATTATACTTTCCGCTCACGCTGTCTATGGTTTATCCTTCTGGTCACAACTGAAATAATTTTTACTAGGTTCGCAACACCTAGTAAATACCTGCGTGTGTGCCTGATTGCATGCAAAGGTCATTCTAGCTGTACTGCAAATTGATGTCTGAGATCTGGTCATTATTGTATTTATGACTTGAGAGTTAACCATCTGTTTGCATTATTCGCTGATACGTGTACAATTGCTAATTTTCCGAGTGTAGTTTTTCGTTTCACCTATTTGCGCAAATCTGTTTTTTTCACTTGGTAACAGCACAAGTGCAGATTGCAGTGTTGAACGCTCAAATTGTTTGGAAATTTCTATCACACTGTGTGCATCGGTTTTTTCCTCTTCAGTTTGTAGCCAATCCCATTGAATGTTTGTTGAGTCTGGTTGAGGGCGTGTTTGGTCTTGTTTGGATACTAGTAAATTATTGTTGAATTTTAGTATTCGTGGCCAATAGATTAGAATATCATGATGATGAAACATTTGATTATTTAAGCCAGGGCTTTGTTGTTTTATGTAAAGGGCTTCATAAATAAATAATAATTTTTCTGATTTTGCTTTATGTAGAAATGAGAAATTGGTCAAATGGACTGGATGCCACTTTTCCAACATATAATCAGAAATAACTGATTTTCCTGACGATGCCAAGCCTTGTAAATCAACTTCTGAGGTAAATGTTACTGGATTCTATTTATCAACTCCTTCTCCGTACGTCCAATATATGTGCTACGACACACACATGAGAGTTTGTAGACTATGAATGATTTGGAGAGAATTGACAATTGATCTTTGGCATCCAACCTCATGATTCTCTGTGTGCTAAATATGATATTAACTTTACCACTAGGAAAATTATCCTTAGTGATTCTATTCAGTCGCCGTGCAGTTATTGAAGTTGGCACGTCGCCTCTAAAATGTAAGTTTAGGAAAACCTGCTTATCGGTATCCTCTCTAGTGCGAATCTGTCGTGGTCTGATTTTGACATCAATGAATCGCTCTGCGTAGTTGTTCATTAGCAAAATTTTCCTCAGGTAGCCCAGTTCTTCCTCGACTTTGTGTTCAGAACAGATCTTCCTGATTCTGTTTTCTAGGTTGTTGACTAAGTTTCTTTTGTGGGATTTTGGCACACTATTGTTGTAGTGAATGTATTGCCCGGTGGAAGTGGATTTTCTATGTATGGCCAGTGTCAAATTCCCATTTTCATCTCGAGTGAGTTTGATCTCAAGGAAGGAAACACTGCTGTCTTTCTCTACCTTGAGAGCGAATTTGATGTCTGGTCGGCTCCATTTGCTTGTTTGAGGATTTCGAATGAGTCTGCTGCTTCTGGAATGAACAACAGTATATCATCTACATACCTTTTGTATCGTGTGCACTGGTCAATTATATATTTAGGCTCGTTTTTTTCAAGATGATACATGTACACATCTACCAGAAGGGGTGCAATGAAGCTTCCTATAGCAACACTATTGATCTGACGGTAGTATATTCCTTCAAATGTTAATTGCACGTTTTTTGTACATGCTAATATGAGGCCTTTGATGTCATTGGTGTCTATAGGAAAATCATAAAACTCATTTTAATAAGGTCATACAATATCTCCGTTGTCTTATCTCGTGGCATGTTTATAAATAAGATTGAGACGTCAAGCAAGACCATTTTATTCTGAAGAATGTTCTTCCACTTCAGTTCATTTACTAGCTCGAAGGAGTCCTTGATGGTGTTTGAGTTTATGATTCTTCGTAATGGTTGAAGTATTTTGCAGAGAAACCTAGCTGGTTTATGGTGCGGGGCGTTGATCATTGATATAATGGGCCGCATCGAGGGAGCTCCTCAGGCTGTCACAGCTTTATGGGATTCTGGTTTTCCGAACAATCTTGCGGTGTTTGTTCCGACGGGTTTTGCTTTTTGGACGTCTTAAATGAGTTTTGATCTAATATCGGAATCTGTCATCGATGATAAGACGTGTTTTTCCATCTTCTTCAGAATTGCGTTTATTCTTGATTCGATATTTGTGGAATCATCTTTCTGTTTGATGTCTTGTTTGAATTTAGATTGATCATTTATAATATCGTTAACGGACATTCTATAAGCGTCGGCTTCAAGTATAACAACTCTTAATCCTTTGCGGGTATGGCAAGTCGTATGAATTTGTCTGATTATAGTTTTCGGAGTTCGTCTATATGCTTTTTGTGATGATTTGACTGCCTTTGAATTCCTTTTTCAAAGTTCGATAGGCAGCAAACTATTTAGTAAAGGGTCTCCAAGAGTTAATGCAGTCTAAATAAATGGATTTTGAATAATTTAACATTAAAATAACCAACTTTTAACATGGACAAGTAAATTTTTCAAATTTTCTCTTTGGTATAAAATATTTGGATTAATAAATGTTCGCTGATAGCCAATAGTATCGATCGACGTGAGGATATGAAAAGAGCATTCACAAATAGGCACCTCTTATAATTCTGTCAATGGACGCTCAATATTGGCGTCTGCATCATACACGAAATATTCACCTGAAAAATGACCACAGATAAGATGGTTCACATTATTCGACGTGCACTCTTTCACAAGGCCAGCCCGTTTAGCTATATCTGATCATCAGTGTACATCTATATATTGGCGCCAAATCTCTGAACAACTTGCACTCCATTCACTCATAGAACTGAACCTATGCAATCCAATGTTTCTAGCATCGTCGGCATCTCCGGTCAACCATCCATTCGATTTGTGTCTGTTGGGAGTTAACTTTTGCATTTTGAACTACTGAAACTAGAGAGGCTTAAACAATTATGGTGAATTTGATTACTGTTTTTAATGTCCGTTTCACCTAAAGGGCCTTTAGGATTCATAAATGTATCAGAAGCCGATTTTCGGTTCATTCTAGCTTTCACCCCCTTTTTGATTTTAGAATCCTCTGTAATATCTCTCTTAATCGAATTCAGTTTAAGGACCAATTTTGTATAAGTAAACGACAATCAGATTTAATAACTATTTCACTGTTGTCCTTTAATGTAACACAATTTTCTGCTCTAGTGACTGGTTGGAGTTGAGGTTGGCATTTCAAAAAAATGGATAGGCAGAAACCGGGAAATTTATTTACGTGGATTGATTGTATATTATTGTGAGTTTGATGACAATTTGGAGTGGCCTCCGTACTCATGCAGCTCTTGGCACTTACAGATGAAACACTAGCATGAGACGTTTGATTCTGTTCAGCACTAACTGTTTTTTCGTCATAAAAGCTTCAGAAGTATCTTTCTCTATTTAATTAAGCTTAATGTTCAATTTATTTATTGGTACCCAAGAATCAGATATATTTGTTGATACACAGCTCTCCTTTAATTTCAAATATTTTTCTGTCACAATACTGAGATAATTCTCATTTTTTTATTACTTCTATGCAAAGAAATCTCCAATAATGGTGGCACTTGTTTAATCGTCAATACAATTTCAATAGTTTTGAATTCTGTATCACTGCTGGAAACTATGGGGCGAAGTTGCTTCAGAAACATTTCCGAGTTTGTTCTTGTGCGCAAATACACCATTACATCTAATTTGATGTCTATCAGCATGCTTTTTCTTCTTCGATCCGGGAGACAACTTGTGGAGTGCATGTGGGTAATTTGGATGCTGAACGTCTGAGGAAGTGAATGATGCCTCTAGACCGATTTCTGTAGTGCTTGATTCAACCTTTAATAAAATCACTGCAGTGGCAGCATTGTCCTTCACTTTCAACAGTTTTTGAAGCTTTAATCAAGAACCGTATTCGTTCACTCAGGATTAAACTTGACTTCTTTCTGATATTAGGCATCAGTTTTCCTAGGCGAGTTTCCTGAAGTAAAGCCTCGCCAATGAAAAAGCTTCCAACTCACCAGTTGCTGCAGTAAGCGCCAATTACTTTAATGCACTATTATTTTCGTCGACAGAACTTTGTATTTGGGAAATGATTAAGGATAAGTCGTTGTGCACCAAACAGATTTTTGTTAGAATCAGTATAGAACAATCCATCTGAATATTCTGAGGGGACACTGCAATAAATAGTAAAAAAGTAGTAGTAATTTAAAAAAAATTAATTTGTGTTTTTAGGTATTATTGAAACAAACTGTTCCTAATCAACATTAGGCCATTCCCATTAATTCTATATGTATACGTTTCCTACAAAAAATGTATGAGTACAAATGTGTGTTTATGCTTACGTACGTATGAGCAAACTGTTATTTAAATCCTTTTTATTTTCTCTTGTGCGAAACTGGAAGGGTAAACGCTAACAATATGTTTTCTAATGTGTAAAAGAAATATAAATAGATCAGTATAAGTGAGTTTTGGTCAATTTTATTTTAAAGTAACTGCTGTGCAGCATTTTGTTTACTTGAGAATGATGATTCAATAAACTTGAATTTAGACCATTGAACATTGAACCGCAATACCATGTGTTAATTTTGATAAAATGTATAAGAAACCTAAAAGCACGAAATATTATAGATACACTGAACACCACAATAATATTATACATTTTATAAAGGTTATAGCGGTAAAAATGAAACTTCATAAATCAGCACAAAGGTCCTCCCAAAATTTAAAAGTAATTATCACAGCCCTAAAAATCAACAATGGTTTAAATAAGCGGAGATTTATGAAAAAAGAATATTTCCTATTGCCTGCCAAAATTGTCGATATATTTTCTGCTTTGGTCTTGCGTTTTTATGAATTCTTGTTGGTAGCTGATATGGTTAAAGCTATCTCAAACACTGACTGCGTGAGACGACCTATTACATAAATTAATGGGTTCGATTAAGTTGTACCGCAAATAACCTGGTGTGCGTTAATGAAAACATCACTAACGTAGAGTAGTTGAACCACGCTTTGGCAAGAATTCGCCAAATGAAGCAGACTTATTAGTTTATTCTATCATTTTAAGGCGTATTAATGGCCGAAGAACATAATGAGTATCCGATGGTACTCGAGTATTCTAGCTTGTCTGTATGTGTTATTATTTGCGTGTTTGCATGCAGTTACTCTATTCATTAACTTGAAAAATGGTGTTTAGATCTAGCATGTACATAAACTACGAGCAAATAGCATGCATATCAAGCCGAAAGTTTATGAGCAACGTAACTAGAAATGTTGACACAGAATTGGCAAGCACTTCATTAGCGTGCGCTTGCATTCATATTAGAAAATTGTTCGTTCTAATCGCAAGGATAAAACTTTGCTTTCATCTTTTTGAATTTTCTCCACAAAGAATCCGTAGCTCACTAAAATTGAATTGTAAAGAACTGACCCTGATGTCAAGTTAGCTGTTCTCTACTTAATTTTTGGGAATTCCCCCTTTTGTCAGGCTTGCAATTTTTTAAAAACTATTCACCGTCGAGTTAAATTTCAAGTTGTTCCTTCAGTTTTTGAAAGTTGTTCTGCTATTACGTTTCAGGTAAGTCACACATTTGACTGGAATGTGCCCTCTATTTTTATAGTTGTGAGTGAAAGCCAGTATTTCTCTTGTTATACTTAATAGAATTTACTCTTTCGGCAGGCATCTCTATTCATTTCTATCTGTACACGGCAGATTTGTTCTATCAGTTATTTTTAGTTTTCCTCGTGGTAAATTAAATGGAATTCAATCTTGTGACTGGCATTTACTCTTAATTTTCAGCATTACTAAGCGCATGTAAGATATCTTCCTATTAATTTTCACGAATTTCACTTTTTGATTAAGATGTTCCATTTACCTTCGGCAGTATTTATGGCACATAAGTTATCTTCCTGTTATGCTTTATGTAATTCACTTTTCTGACTAACATGTACACTTTATTCTAAGCAGTATTTTACACGATTGAGTTGTTCCGTAAAATTTCAGGAAATGTGTTTACTTGAGAAACACATACGCTTTATTTTCAGCTGTACTAGGGTCATTTAAGCATTCCTGTTTATTTTATTGGAATTGTTTCTTTTGACTCAGATGTATTATGCGCAAGATTTTGGTTGTCCTGAGAAGTTTCCATTAATTCACTCTTTTCACTTGCATGCCATCTTTATTCTTAGCAGTACTAGGCGCCACTGAGTTGTTTTCCTATTAGGTTTCAAGGAATATCTGTATTAATACTGTTAAACGCAAACATGGCTGTGATCGGAGTAAACTTTCTACGGATTCTGGTACTACCTACTGCATCACTCCGACGCTTACGACATAAACTTTACAGTTATATACCAACTTATTCTTTTTTTGTAAGTTTTTCCTTCAGGTCGAGAAAATGCGGCATCTCTTACGATCTTACATTTCTACTAGTCGTCTCTAATTTGTCATTTTAGCGGGGGGAAAATCAATGATTCTTTATTTATATAAATTTTAAATCAATATCGCTTCCCCATATTCCTTGCTGCTTTTCCATTAATGACTGAATGACAATTGCAAGTTGGAGTTTAGGTCGAACTTCAGGCTACATAGTCTACACACAGTGGAAAAGCTAACCAAAAAAGCACAAGGTAGAATAAAATTGAAAATTCCATGAAGTGTCCAGCAGGGTAACTTATTGGACAGAGTCCTAGACAGCAAATCTAATGTGCTGACGGTTGAATCCTATTCAAGGAAAAATTCACAGCACTTGGTGAGTACCATTTAAGGACAAAAGCGGTCCACTTGATGAATTGCCTCTGCTTATTCATACAATGTCTAGTATATACTGAAAGATATATATATATATATATAATGGGTTATGTCTATATGCCACACCTACAAATTTTATATAAAACATTCCGCACACTAGCTTTTGGATTTTTTCACTTCCTTTACATATTTGAAAGTCTAGTTGCAAAATCTAGAAAATGCAGAAGTTCATTGTGTTACTTGGCCGGAAAATATATAGACGAATAGGTTGGTCATTTTGCATGACATTTTCAGTTTTGCTGTCTTCGACGTTAAGTCTACTCAGACGAAAGGAATCAATATCAACAGCAAAAATAGACGTTTTGATGTTGATTATCTTGTTTGTGTGTGAATAATATATGCTGTTCCTATGCTGTTCCTTGTGGTCAGTCAAAGGAAGAAGCTGGCATCCACACAGCAAATTCTCCGAAACGCGCAGGCAATTTGGAAAATTATAGCAATATTTTTTGGCGATTATGGCAACAATTCTTCATAGAATATCAACTACGGAATCGAAGGGATCTCGATATTCCGTTTTAATGATATGAACAATGTTGATCTGCGGTTTTATTAGTTTTTGCTACGTTTATGACGTATCTTTCAAAGAATTAAGTCAAATATGAAGGAGACCTCTCTAAATAGGATAACATAAGGACATCAGATGTGAAACTGGCGAATGGACACTAAGCTAACTTAGGTATGAGAATATTCATATTTGGTAGTAGTTTACAAGTCATTAAAATTAGTACCATAAAATCTTAAAAAGGGACTTCATATTTTCAATATTTAATTTAAAATCTTTATTTCCTGTTAATTTTAATGATAATAACAAAGCGCTAAACAAAATCTGCTTCCACAGATTGAACTGACAAGTTGGAACTAATTGCTGATGGTTAATTAACCAAATGTATAAAATATCAGCCACCAAATATTGAACAAAATGTATGGTACAAAAACTGTCGCTGTTAGAAAGCTCGTAGATGTGACAAAATCAAAATGATTGAATCACAGCATTTTTTGACATGTAAATATTCAATACTTGTATCACAGATTTAGCAGGATAGAAAGACCGGATGATCTAATCATAAAAATGTGATACTTTGCGTATTAGATATGCTGACGTTGGTTGTTTGATGTACACTAATAATTCCCGTCCAAATAAATTTGTCGTTAAAAAATTGGGTCAGTAACTAAAAACAGCAACACCGCTCTTAGATCCTGGCGTGGTTGCCATTGTAATTTACAAGCTAGAGTGTCGTGAAACGTATTAAAAACGAAATAAGGATCCGGATCAAGCTGTTATATTTGGTGACATTTAATGGTGACTGGGATATATTCATCTGGGAATGCCATGAGAGTTTCTGTGAATTAAAAGAGTGTGGATGTTCAGAAGTCCTTCTAGACATTAGCTCTTTTTTGTTCGTTGGTTGGTAAACCTATGAGCATATGCATGTGATTTAGAAGAATTGACTATACAAGCTTTGCTTGCTGCTGTTTGAAATGCCTTGACAAGTTTTGTTGAAGGTGCCCAACAACACTGAGATGGCTGACACATTAAGAAATCTAATTAATAGATGATCGATTATATATGTCTAGATGTGCAGCAACGAGAAGATTGGAGTGAGAGAAATCGGCGTAGATAGTCAGTGCAGCAGAGTAGATGACAGCAATGGCAGGTAACGAACAGAGCAGAATGTGTTTCGCCGTAATTGCATCGCTAATATTTAGATGCGAATGCGCAAATAATTGGTCAACGTAACGTTGCACGTTCTCTATAGACCAGCGTATTAAATATTGAATTAATTTTGACAAATTTTCAGCGAATTAATTTGAACCGTTAAAACCATTCTAGATTAAACTTTTACTGTACAGTGTGGCACAAATTGTACTCAGACGTCGTGCGTACTACTTAGTTAAACAAATACAATTGTCTGTACCCTTCCTGTGTGCAAAAACAAAAATAAATTTTATCAGATATAAGAAAATTTTCTTTGTCATGGTCTTCTCAAATATCTACTCACGAACATATCTTTATATATAAATTGGAAAGCAAAGCAAGATAGAAATATGTGAACAAAGAGAGTGAAAAATAGAAACCAATCAAATTGCGTGCGTCACATCCGGTTCAAGCTCAATGCTTGTACGTGCTTCTTCTACTTACATAAATCCGGCTGCAATTTGTTTATCCATAAGGCTTCGTATGTGGCTAGCTCCCTTTTGTTTTCGCATTTAGTAATTACTTTGAATGCTACGTCTGGAGAACATACGTGCAATGTTTCGATGATGTGTTGCGCAATAGCAGACGTGTATTCACCATTTGATTTAAAACAGGCGTTTAAGTTGCAATGTTCTCTCATTCGACTAATTAACCGTCTGTAAGATCGGCCTATGTAAGATGACTGTCTGCCTTTCCTAGATGTACTATTAAAGAAAGAAACTAATGGTAAATTAAACAGAACAATTTACCATAAACCAACATAGTCTGCACAGTATTTGCATTACAGCAGTTTTGTGCCATTTCAATATAAATTATCAACAGTTCGTGGTTGCTTTTCAAGAATTGACAGGTTGTTTAGTCAAGATTCTAAAGAAAATGAATATAATAAAGCAATTAACGATTTAATGTCTAATGGCTATCCAAGATAATTAATTGACTCCCTTATTAAAAGTTGAATTAAACAGAAACAGACGTATTATGGGCCAGAAAAGAAAACAGTCTACCTAATCATCCCATTTAACGGCGATGCAGTTTCCCGAATGGCACAAAAGAAAGTTGAAGCTGCATTAACACGCACATTTAATGCAGCTAAACTACGAGTGTTATTTAGGGTAACACACTTGCCTTTAACAGCAATCAAAGAGAAACAGTCGTTAATGTCGATATCAAATATTATTTACCAATATACATGCGCAAGTTGTCGATCAACTTACGTAGGCCGATCGACCAGACGGTTAATTACTTGAATGAGAGAACATTGCAACTTGAACGCCTGTTTTAAATCAAATGATGAATACACGTCTGCTATTGCGCAACACATCATCGAAACAACGCACGTATGTTCTCCAGACGTAGCATTCAAAGTAATTACTAAATGCAAAAACAAAGGGAGCTAGCCACATACGAAGCCTTATGGATAAACAAATTGCAGCCGGATTTATGTAAGCAGAAGCACGTACAAGCATTGAGCTTGAACTGGATGTGACGCACGCAATTTGATTGGTTTCTATTTTTCACACTCTATTTGTTCACATATTTCTATCTTGTTTTGCTTTCCAATTTATATATAAAGATATGTTCATGAGTAGATATTTGAGAAGACCATGACAAAGAAAATTTTCTTATATCTGATAAAATTTCTTTTTGTTTTTGCACACAGGAAGAATACAATGAATTTTATTAAAGCTCGCATTCAAAAAAAAACAACTGTGCTTAGTATGTAGTGTAGAGGCTCTAGTCCTATTATCTAATAAAAGCCCCATGGAGGCCAAGTCCGCATCAGTCGGAGTGAGTTAATAGGAGTCTAATAGGACAGTTTACTCTTTCAAATCTAATAAGTTCATGCCTACGATCCCTGTAATACTACTCAGTTTCTCAAAACCTTAGCATGTATATAAATAAAAAATTCTAAAGTGAAGTTAAGTATTCTCTAACAAATAGCCATTATCAACTTTGATATATATATATATATATATATATATATATATATATATATATATATATATATATATAGAGAGAGAGAGAGAGAGAGAGAGATAGATATAGGACAGCTGAGTAGGGAAAGAGTAGAAAAGAATAGAATAGGATATCTATATTTGGATTCTAACCAAACATGTTCCATCAAATAAATAATAATATAAGAAAATGTACAATGTATAAAAGATATCACATTACATAAATATTTCCATTTAATCTCGTATAGATAAGTAAATCAAATGAACATCCAGTAATAATAACACTGCATACGCTATACCAATTTTGATATTATTATTATGATAAAGAATAAAACGGTCTTTTTAATAATTTGCATTTATACAATAATTGATGGCAAAATGAATTATACATATATCATCAAAATTCACGGATCTGATAATTGAAAAGAAATTAAAGTATATTTTAAATATTTTAATATAAATGAGAATCTTGACTATCTAGTTTTTATTTGTAATCTTGACTAATATGATGATATAATGCATAACATTTCCAAAATAATAATGCAGATAGTAGAAATTAAAATTTCCAGTAACTACGTTGCAGATCACAATTATCCTTATTTTTTCATCAACCACAAGAATGTATTATCGTAATCGAAAAGTCTACTGGACCTCCTCCTTGCCTACCATCAATCGTAATCTTGCTCAACAGAAGCGAGTGAACTCTGCATGCCACACTGACATCCTGACTCTTCACAAGCATCAAGCATCTAGTCTACTTTATCCTAGTCATTACTACCCTACAGAAACTCAATATCCAAGACAGAGAACTCCGTCGGTTGACTTCTGCAGCTGTTCGGCTCTCACCTTCGAACTCACACTTAAATTCTTCTGTCCGACACCAGCTCATCTCGCATTGATGCTAGGAATTTTCACCTAGTCAAATGGTATCTCTCTTTTACCAGATCGAACTATCACGAAGTTAATGAAAGCGCTTCTCTTTCTCAACTCCTATTTTCCCTATGGTTATATAATTTTCTAGTCACAATTTCATTAATCTCTACATATCCTACTTTTGCTTTGAACCACACCATTTCAAATGTTGGGCCTGTTAGCCTTTGTTGCCAAACAAATATATAAATATTATTATTTAAAAGATCAATAGGATTGTATATTTTTTCTGATTCAGAACATAAATATTTAAAATACGTCCTAAGTAGAGGCGTTTCTCTAAGGCGCTTTGTTAATTGATTGTAAAGTTTGCAAATTTTTGAAAAAGAAAATAACTTTCCTGCAACATTTCCCACCAAAGGAGGAGAGACCGCCAAATGTCCAGAACGAGATCTAACTTTATGTATCTTTCTTATTGGATTCATATAGACCCCAGTCCACTGATTTAAAAAAAATACTTCTAAGCAATAGCACATCCTAAGAAACCATAAAGCTTGCAGTAATATAAACAGTAATCTACTGGCGTATATAGTGCAGGACAAAATGCTAATATGTTTAAAAACTTTCCTTTGTACAGTTTTTAGCTTATTTAAGTATGTATTAGGTGTTGCGAACCTAGTTACAAATTACTTCAGTTGTGACCAGAAGGATAAACCAAAGGCAGCATGAACGGAAAGTATAATCTCATGCACATTCGTTTCGTGCTTACTGGCGACTCATCAGTAGGAGCCGGTATTACGCCCTTTAACCGCTATATATTTGGTAGAAGAATGTGGAATAATAGGACGGTACAATCTCCTAGACGAATGTGTAAACCCGCAGTAGTGAAGTTTACATCAAATAAAATCTTCGACAATGTGACTTCAACGCTAACTCACACTATATAATATATATACCGAGTCTGTAAAGGATACTAAACTATGGATATTGTGTTAGTAACTGATACCTTTTAAAATCGATGAGTACCGGATACTAACACTATGGTTTCCGAGTCGGTACATGATACTAACCTGATGGATATAGTGTGAGTTAGCATTGAAGTCGTATTGTCGTTGACTTCAGATTATGTTAGCTTCACTATTACAGGTTTACACATTCGTCTAGGAGATTGTACCGTTCTATTATTCCACATTCTTCTACCAAATATATAGTGGTTAAAGGGCGTAATACCGGCTCCTACTGATGAGTCGCCAGTAAGCACGAAACGAATGTGAATGAGATTATACTTTCCGTTCATGCTGCCTTTGGTTTATTCTTCTGGTCACAACTGAACTAATTTGTTACTAGGTTCAAAACACCTGATTCATACTTGCATATATATTATTTCTCTGCAACAAACCGTATTTAACTGTTATATATTGAATTGAATGATGTCAGGCTTACTCCAAAATGTGACGCCTGATATCGATAAAGGCCAGAGTGTATGGATTTACTGGAGTAACAGGTGTTCAGAAATTGTTGTAATTCTCAATATCGGTGAACTATAGCATAAATTGATATCCATCATGATGGTATCATGTACCGACTCGGAAACCATAGTGTTAGTACCATACACCTTTTTGGTACAATAATGGTGGTATCGGTTACTAGCACAGTAGCCATAGTGTTAGTATCCTTTACAGACTCGGTATATATATTATATAGTGTGAGTTAGCGTTGAAGTCGCATTGTCAAAGACTTTATATGATGTTAGCTTCACTATTGCATGTTTACACATTCGTCTAGGAGATTGTACCGTCCTATTATCTCACATTCCTCACCCAAATATATAGTGGTTAAAGGGCGTAATAGCGGCCCCTACTGATGAGACACCAGAAAGGACGAAACGAATGTGCATGAGATTATACTTTCCGTTCATGCTGCCTTTGGTTTATCCTTCTGGTCACAACTGAACTAATTTGTTACTAGGTTCGCAAAACCTAATACATACTTGCATATATATTAGTCTCCGCAACAAACAGTATTTAACTGTAATATATTGAATTGAATGATGTCATGCTTACCGCGAAATGTGATAACTGATATCGATGAAGGCCAGAGTGTATGGTTTAACTGGAGTAACAGGTGTTCGGAAATTGTTGTAATTCTCAATTTGGGTGAACTTTAGCATAAATTTATATCCATCAGGTTGGTATCATGTACCGACTCGAAAACCATAGTGTTAGTATCCGGTGCTCATCGATTTCAAAAAAGGTATCAGTTACTAACACAATAGCCATACAAGGTCAAGATGATGACTGACAAGAATGTCATCGTAGAAATAAATGACATTGAGGATTGTGTTATGTTGGATCGTTGCATTCCCCAGTTTATCTGGATAGATGGTATCACTGAATTAACAGATGCGTTGAATGACCGTCCTTCTATGGGCGAATCTGATGTGTGCAATCCCACCATGCAGGCACATAATGAAATGCAGAACTCAGAACACGCGTTGTCTAATATAGAAAAATCTTATTCTACCAGTTCACAGCATGAAAACTATTTGGCAATACCAGATGATTTGGAAGAACCAGTGATAACTGTACCGGGTGAGATGACGACTTCAGGGGCGCCATTATGCACAACTCGTTCTGGAAGAGTGCCACGTCAGCCGAAGAATTATGATTACGTCTATTACTAGCCGTCTTTTTTTGAGAAGGTGGTGTGTGTGGAGGAAGATAAATCCTCCGCGAAATGTAAGAATCTATCACTCTTTACAGCTGAACTTTCTGATGCTGATAAATTGTACAGTACAACTAATTGCACATATATATGGTGTTCTTTATATTGTAGAATTTTCTAATTTTATTATTTGATGGAACATGTGTGGACAGAATCCCAAATAAAAGATATTCTATTCTATTCTATTCTATTCTATTCTAAAATAACAATAACTGACATATTTAAACCACCATGGCTGATTGTAACGAATTTTATTTAAAAAGAATGTTTTTCTTTTTATTTTCCAGAACATTCTTTGTTTAAATACTTGACTTTGAATTTTGCGCCATTTTTCAGTTTTCGAGTATCTCGTTCCTTGACTGGTCTTGTATATTTTGGTCTGCTGCATTTTTACAATTTTCTCTAGTAAACGAATACATCTCATCAAATATATTACTCCATCAATTGCTTTTTTTCTAATATGATATAATATTGAAAAGAGACGTTCTGGAACAGGTAATTTGATTCTTCTGTTGTTCACGTATATATCTTTCCAGATTATTTGTTCGGGAGTTACCACGATCCTACTTTCGCATTCCGATTACCTAACATTAAGTGTCGATTTAATTGTTATACCAGTTAGACATGGAAATCGATATTAAATTTGAGGACACAAGTAGGTTAGTGCAGGATATTGCGGAATTGAATCTAGGAGATGCAAATGGAAATATAAGCCTATCAGACTCTACTGTGAATTTTAGGACTTCAAGCGATCTGGCATCTATGAGGCTCTCAGATTCGAATAGGTTAGGGGCCTCAACACACAGCCGCTATACGGTTCTTTTCAGAACCACCAAGATTTAATGATAAGAACAACGAATCATGTAACGTGGCACAGCACTCTGGACGGTGCGTATTAATATAACGTTTATCTTTTTGTATTGTTGTTGCAGTTGCTGTTGGCAACTAGCAAATTGTTTGAATATAAAACAATTTTGTGTAGGAATTAGAATGTTAGAGTGTAGAATAAGATTATTTATTTGGATTCAAACCATAAATGTTTCATAAAATATAATAATGTAAAGACATTTATACAGTTCAAGATAAGCATTTGATTCAGGTAGGTGTGTATAATAGAGAGCACAATCTGTGACAATTGAAAAATGAATATTATTACCGTTATAATAATATAAAACACATAAAAGCCATAATGCAATCGTTCACAAATTCATTTTCATGTATGACTTATAACGTTGTCCTCGTGAGAGCTAAGCATACTGACAGCTAAGTCACAATGACAAATATGTATAAGAGGTCGTTTTGATCCTCCTTGAAAAGTTGAAATATTGTTGATCTATTAAGTTTTCCCTTAGTTTAATTAAAGTGGACAAACTTATACGTTGCACATATGATTATTTTTCTACTCTTCAGGATCTTGTCAAAAACATTTTTGGGCCACAAATTTCCTAAATTGCAAATCGGAAGGAATAGGCATTGTGTAGAGGCCCTTTGGTCACTACCATAAGGGGGTCTCTTGGATGCCAGGCCCGGAAAATCCATATATGCGGAATGATCATCTATCTTGGAACACTTAAGTTCCTCTGAACCATCTCTTAAGCTACAATCCTTAAGTCCGCTAGCCAACTGCTCTGTATCCTCAGTATTTAATAAACCAGACATGATATTATTAAATTATTTATAATTTATATATTATATTAATTAAGTCAGCTTACCCGGATACGCTGATGTCCACAAATTTACTGAACTGGAATGATTGAGACCTTGAAACAAATATTCACTTAAATTACCCAAAGCAAACTTGTGGTCCTTTTCGCTGATAATTAAAAACAACAAATGACGAGAAGATTACAAATTTTTATTCACAAAGTAATCGGTGATGGAACCACGCAGTGTCCCGCTTATACAATTCAGAAACTCAGATCAAAACTCTCTCATTTTCTTCCACAAGACAAGTCAAAATCTTCGATAATATGAACAAAAGAACTTTCAAAAAATTTTACAATATTTTTCAAAAATTACAATATTGTTTTACGAAACCAGAGATAACATCAAATGTCCAAAAATAAAAATTGATTTATTTTTATATGAGAGGTTAATTTCTGTCCGATAATTAATTTAACCTCTTCATACTCCCTCATGTTTAAGATGATTAACCATACATGATGTAGTCTTCATTCTTCGGTTTCTTGATGACTCTACCAGACCAAGTTTCAACAAATTGTGCTGGTACTTCACCAGATTTCATATTCATATCGCATTGTTCTTGATTCTCAGTTGTCTTGGTTTTATCCTTTACTTCTTTACCATATTTATTCGACACTTCATTTTTCTCACCAATTTCTGAGTCACATCTCGCCTCAACTTCTGGATACTTCGGTGAATACTGTTCCTCAGTCTCCTCCTCCGTCCAAATAAACTGTGGAATACAGCGATCCAGTGTTACACATTCTACAGTGCCATTTACTTCTATAAATGCATTTTTCTCAGTCATATGATTGACTTTATATGGCCCCTTATAGAATGGAGTCAGACAATTCTGTCTATTTTCGTTAGTTATGTATACATGCGATGCCAGCTTTAAATCTGAAGATACATAGCATTTAGACTTTGGACTTCTAGTTTTGGTTGGAGCTAAACGACTCGTTTTATCTCTCAATGCTCCAACAAACCAATCTACTGAACTAGAGGCCCAATCGAGACAACTTGGAGTTTCTATTAGAATATCTCCAGGTAACCTCAGTGGCTCTCCATAAACAAGTTCTGCTATGGATGTTTCTAACTGAACTCTGTATCTGTTTCGCATTGCCAACAAAACTACGGGCAAATCATGTATCCAACTGGATCCACCGGTGCAGCGTAATGCAGCCTTCAGCTCCCTGTGCAGTCTCTCAACCATCCCATTGGCTCTGGGATTATAAGCACATGTGTGTCTTACTTCTATCCCCATTGTATTCAATGATCTGATAAACAGTTCAGACATAAACTGACTACCACGATCAGTAGTTACCCTTACCGGTACACCATATCGCGACACCCAATTATGCAAGAACATAAGTAAGACCTCTTGAGCTGTCATGTCCTTCAGGATTGCTACCCCAAACTGACGACTGAACCGATCGACCATCATGAGTAAATACTTTTGGCCGAAAATCTCAGGCATTTCTCCTATATCAATATGAACATGCATGAACCGACCCGCTGGTATACCAATCGTTTTAATTTCAGTTTTGGTATGACGCCAAACTTTACAAGTTTGACACCGGGCACATGTCCTTACCCAGGCTCTTATGTCTTTCGACATCTTTGGCCATACATATCTATCAGTGACCATCCTAATAGTTGCCTTAATGGAAGGATGACTGAATTCATGTAGCTGCTGAATTACCTTATACCTTAATTCTAGCGGTACATAAGGTCTAGGTTGGCTTTTGGAGATTTCACATAATAACCACTTATCTCCAATCTTCCTGCGTGTATATGCAGGATTCTTTTCCAACACAGCTACTAAAGGATCAGAACCTTGTGCTTCCATCAATTGCTGGACAAAATCATTAGAAGATACAATAGAGCATACGAGTGACTCTGAACGAAGCATATCTTCATCTGATACGTCTGGTCTACTGAGAGTGTCTGCCACCACATTATCTTTTCCTGAGATATGACTTATGGTAAAATCATATTCTGCGAGTCGGGTTATTTGTGAATTCACCCGCCGAGAATAATTTAGCCTGTTTGCTTTCCCAAGGATACTCAACAACGGTTTATGATCAGTTAATATCATAAACTGATGTCCATCTAGGTAGTGCTCAAAATGCAACACTGCAGAATAAACTGAGAGTAATTCCTTTCCAAGCGTATCATATCGCTTCTCGCGATCTTGGAGTTTCCGACTATAGAATCCCATCGGCTTGATTATACCATTTTCCCGTTGATGTAACACTGCTTCTATGGCTACATCAGAAGCATCTGTGACCAGCTCAAACGGCTTAGTCCAATCCACAGGTGCTAATGTGGTTATTTGGCTTAACAGATCTTTAGCCCTCTGGAATTTTTCCTTGTCGTCTTGGCTAAAATTAATAGGCCAGGACTTCTTGATTGTACTTCGTTCGCGAACTAAATGTCGAGTTAGCGACCCCAAAATTCCAGCTAAACCTGGTATGAACCGACGATAGTAGCTAATCATGCCCAAAAATCTACGCAACTGGCGTACAGTTCTAGGTTCTGGCACATCCTTGATTGCTTGTACCTTGTCTTCCAAGGGCTTGATTCCATCCTTGGAAATGGTGTGTCCAAGATATTTTACGGTAGAGCAACCAATCCTACTCTTTTCTGGTTTCACTACCAATCCATAATGTTCCAGCTTAGACAAAACGATGTCCAAATGCTCGCGGTGTTCCTCCCTAGATTGACTTTATATAATGATGTCATCTATATACACTCTAGCAAATGAACAGTCTTGAATAACTTCCTCTGTTAGACGCTGGAATGTCTGACTTGCATTCTTCAACCCAAAAGGCATACATAAGAATTCATGCGATCCTCCTCCAGGGAATCGCACTGCTGTGAGCGGTATAGATTCTGCCTCCATAGGTACTTGATAGTACGCTTTCTGCAGATCTAACGTTGAGTATACCTCATACCCCATTATTTCCCTGAGCAAAGTACTCTGGTTCGGTAGAGGATACGAATCGCCTTTCGTAACCGAATTCAATAGACGATAGTTACCACAAACACTCCATTGACCTGGTTCAGGTTTGGGAACAACCACTATTGGAGATGCAAAGTTGGAATTTGAACGCCTACAAACTCCTTCTCTCAACCGCTTAAATTCTTCAATAGCAACCTGCTGCTTGTGTTGTACTAACGGTTGAGACTTGGGCGAACAAGGTAGTGGCTCCACCAACTCGATTTGGTGTTCTATGCCTGTCCTTAAACACTTGCGTTTAGCATTGAATGGCAGAAACACGGCCAGGTGTTTCTCGATGACATCCGCCAAGTCATCGGCGACCACGGGTCTGGGTAGTCTCACTGACCTAACTACTGAGGTCCCAGTCTCAGCATAAGTCACTATCTCAGTGCTTTGTCCAATGGTCCTAGATTTGGGATCTAAAGCGAGATTAAAATGGATCAAAAAGTCCATCCCAATGATGTTATCCTTTATATCAGCGATCAGAAAATTCCACGTAAATGGAGATTTCTGCCCCAATGTCACTGACAATTCTTTAACTCCATTAACCTCAATTGGACTTCCATTAGCAGCCCATAGTTGGTAATCGAATGTGGGGCTATCAATTTCCACCACATCAGATCGAACTATGCTCACCTCTGCACCCGTGTCTATTAAAAATTTTAACCCACTAAGTTCATCAGTTATAACGAACTTATTGTTGCTATAACCAGCAACCTCTTTAAGATTATCTGCCAGCTGACATCTAACAGATTTACGGACTATATTACTGCGCGTCTCTTCCATCGAAGCTTCCAAACCTAACTTCGATGTTTTTAGTATGCCACGAATATGCATACCTTGGAGCCTTGCATGCGCAACCCCCCCTACGGCTCCTATTAGCGGGGGCTCAATTAGTTTTCCGGCAGCTTCGACCAGGCTACAGGAAGACTACTTCCTTTCCATCGGGGACCACCCAACTTTGGAAACGTGCATCCCCCTTCCTGACATTTTCCAAACTCGGCGTATTTGCGATGCGATATGCACCACTCGCGTGGTCCTTGTACACTCTCACGCGATTCGCCTCTCCAATGCTTGGAATTTGAACGTTGACTCCGAGAATTTACCCTACTTCTGTTGGAAGTTTCCTTATTGCTTTTTATCCAACCCACATCCCTGCGGAGGGTACTTAATTCATTCTCTATGGTCAGGAGTCTCTCTGAGAGATGTCTGAGTTGCTGCTCTAGGCGTGAATCTGCGGTTACTGCATACACCTTAGGTTCCATCTGACGATACACTTTGTCCAACCCTTTGAGCTTCTTGGGCCACTCTAGTTCCAATGTATCATATACATCCAATGTGGCTCTTAGTCTAGCAGGCAATTCTGCTACAAATATACTGTTTATAACTTCCTCAGATATATCAAGCCCGATGGATTTTGAAATTAGTCTGTCATAAAATTCAGATGGTAGTTGATTTCCCATCTTTTCCTGACGTAATACGTCAGTCATCCGTTCAATCCTCTCGGGTTGATATCGTCCATGGAGTTCTTCTACTAGAAGCTCAAATGCATTTTCCGGTTCGTTCTCAGTAACAAATTTCCTGAGTCTAAACAGATTCTTTTTTAATGGCTCAGGTAAGCACCACCAGGCTGGGGCAAACCTTTCTATAGGGTCGGTCATCCGTCTTAGTTTAAAATAAAATTTTGCTTCTTCGACCCATTCAGAATGGTTGTCTGGTCTGTACATATTAAGCTTGACATTGCTATCCATAGAATTGTGGCAATAACGATCATCTACATCATATCTTCCCGCATAAAGGATCCTGGCGTGGTCGCCATTTTTTGTAGAGGCCCTTTGGTCACTACCATAAGGGGGTCTCTTGGATGCCAGGCCCGGAAAATCCATATATGCGGAATGATCATCTATCTTGGAACACTTAAGTTCCTCTGAACTATCTCTTAAGCTACAATCCTTAAGTCCGCTAGCCAACTGCTCTGTATCCTCAGTATTTAATAAACCAGACATGATATTATTAAATTATTTATAATTTATATATTATATTAATTAAGTAAGCTTACGGGGATACGCTGATGTCCACAAATTTACTGAACTGGAATGATTGAGACCTTGAAACAAATATTCACTTAAATTACCCAAAGCAAACTTGTGGTTCTTTTCGCTGATAATTAAAAACAATAAAATGACGAGAAGATTACAAATTTTTATTCACAAAGTAATCGGTGATGAACCACGCAGTGTCCCGCTTATGCAATTCAGAAACTCAGATAAAAAACTCCCTCATTTCTTTTTACAAGACAAGTCCAAAACTTCGACAATATGAACAAAAGAACTTTCAAAAAAAATTTACAATATTTAAAAAAAATTACAATATTGTTTTACGAAACCAGCGATAACATCAAATGTCCAAAAATAAAATTTGATTTATTTTTATATGAGAGGTTAATTTCTGTCCGATAATTAATTTAACCTCTACAATTGTAATCGTATGCAGATCTTATATTATCAATTTATAATTCGTTTACATGTATACAAAGCCAAATTTAACTGAAATACCTGACTTCCTTGGCTTTCCAATTTCCGCAATAAATGGATCAGTATATTTTCATGGAGATTACGTGTATTAGAAATAACTTATCATTTTGAAATGGTGGTAGTTAGGAATCTGAGAGTCAACATCGTTATAATTGTAGAGGCTCTTTGGTCACTACCATAAGAGAGCCTTTGGGATGCCAGGCCCGGAAAATCCCTATATGCGGTATGATCATTTAGTTTGGAACATTTAAGTTCCTCTGAACTATCATTTAAACTACTTTCCTTAAGTCTACTTACTAACTGCTCTGTATCCTCAATATTTGATAAACCAGCCATAATATTATGATTAAATTTCTTGCAGTTTATATATTATATTAATTAACCTTACCGGAATACGCTGATATCCACAGATTACAGAACGATACGGTGGTGACCTTAAAAACAAATATCCACGTCAATTACCTGAAGCAAATTTGAGATCCTTCTCAATGATGAATAATAAGTACAATAGATGTATGGATTACAATAAAGATATCGGAGATGGAACCATGCAGTGTTCCGCTTGTGCAATTCGGTAACTCAGATAAAACTCTCTTTTATAACCTTCGACAAGACAAGTCAAAAACTTCGACAATATGAACAAAAGAACCTCCAAAAATTTTTTTCAATATTTAAAAAAAACAATATTGTTTTACGAAACCAGCGATAACATCAAATGTTCAAAAATAAAATTTGATTTATTTTTGTATGAAGAGATAATTGATGCCAAATTATTAAATTAACCTCCAAATAATTAAACGAACATTGGTTGCGCGGGCGGTGATAATAATTATTATAATCAAGGTTGCGATCTTGTTATAAGCACCTGATCCATTAATTACTTACACATGTCAGTATAAATTAAGAATTGTATAGTGCAGAAAAGGCAATTAATCCAGTAGACCGGTTTCGTCCTTATTGGGAACTCATCATGTACTGGCCAGAATTTTCCGCGGACAGGGTTCGAACCTGGTCACATCTCCTTCAGAAGCTGGTGCTCTAACCACTGAGTCACTCTGCCGCATACTACACACAATTTTCAGTCACATACTCACTAATGTAACTCGACTAGTTTTTTTTACCTTTCAGATTGAGTTCATAAAGCATCCATTAAGATCCAAATTTCCAATTAACCATCCCCAATCTGTCTTTACTGAACAGACACCACGCTACATGGGGAAGTGTTATTGAAATGAACATTTATATATTTAAACGAACATTGGTTGCGCGGGCGGTTATAAAATTTACTATAGTCAAGGTTGCGAACTTGATATAAACACCTGACCCATTAATTACTTAAATATTCAGTATAAACTAAGAATTGTATAGTGTAGAAAAGGCAATTGACCCAATAGACCAGTTTCGTCCTTATTGGGAACTCATCATGTACTGGTGAGAATTTGCCATCTACAGCGCTCTGAGGAACAGAGACTGCTTATCTCAGTACAGAAAATACGAAACTGAAAACAAGTATGAACGTACATTTCTAATACTAGCAAGAATTTAAACAAGGTATGTTCCGGAAATTATTGAAATTGTTTCAAATTAATTTCCCCAATACAAATTTTGTATAAAGAACTAAAGGAAATTTCAAGAGAACATTAATTCATTAATTTATTTTATTATGTGAAGTTATCGACCACCACCTAAGTTACTGTGCGTTGGATTTAGGTAAAGCGCTTCTGGCCTTTCGCAATCAGGATATAATATTGAGCTTAAGATCTATCTTTATGATAAAACTATTAGACTATGTCCTGAATGCACTCCAGCTATGCCTATTCTATTTAGAGGCTCATGTCCCACAAACCATTGCGAAACAATGAAATGCCAATGCCATACTCACTTGAGTGTTAGCAACTTTATGTCTATTGTGTTTGGAATGGTTCATTTCGAATGATATTCCACTTTGATCATTAGTATCAGTACAAGGAGCATTTCCCGCCGAAGATTTCCTAATTGGAAAATTGGAATGATTGTAAATGTTTTCATGTCGCTACCTAATGAGTGTATTTTTTGACTCTATTTTCAAATTCTAAAAACTACTAGGATAAGTGATAAAACTAGAGAAACTAAGTAGACCATTCACCTAGATGCGTAATCCTTCTCAATACGATCCGTTAAGCTAGCCGTGGTAAGAATCTGGGTCATGTGCTCTGCGTCATCACACTTTTAGCTCTTTTCCATCCCGTTTAAAGAATTTAACTAAATATAAACCTGTATCAGTTAGCAGTTTCACTGGTTTTCTCAATGAAGGTGAAAACCTCAACATAAAACCAAGATAAAAATATCTGAAGCCTACATTGAGATCCTCTCGGTTGTAGCAATAGATATAAACTACGCGTGGACAAAATTTAACTTTTATTAAATGTGATTTAAAACCATGTTTTTCTCGAAAAATAGGTATTTTATAGAAACAGCGCACCCACGAGATAAGAGCAAACCCGTCAAAATACTAAAATCTCGAAAAGTGAATTTTTTAGCTCGACAAATATAAATCACATGCTCGCATATTTCAGACAATCTGAGATGAAAGGAAAAAAATATTTCAATTTTTTTAACCTAAGTTTTGTTTCAGAAACTGGCTAAAAAATCATACGTTCAAAAATAAAATGGATTATTTTTATATGGAGATATGTTGATCTGCTATCGACTTAAAATGCTACTTGTATCTGCAAACCACGACCGATCGAAAACCTGTTCCTTGGGAAATGCATAACTTTCGATAAAATAATTTATTGTAAACATCTTTTGAAAGTAATTTAGAAGATAATCACGTTAAGAGCAAGAGAACACACCTTAATCACAAAAACAAAGAAAGCATGGCGGACCAAAATTACAAAAATTTAAAACGAGCAAAAACTAACATTATAAATACATGAAATGATTTAAACAAGGAATGCTCGAAAAATTATTAGAATATTTTCAAAATGATTTCCCCATGAAATATTTTTATAAACAACAAGCGGGACAGTCAAACATAAACAAAATATTTATTTGTATATGTGGGTTTATTGAATCCACTTGTACGCTTTACCGTTTTAAAAAATTTCTAAAACTAATCGTAAACCTCTTCTGCAAACTCATGCATCATCCGTTCTGCTAGTGTTGTTCCGACTGCGTCTATGCACTTAATGGTAAGTCTTGTTCATTGGGCCCTGTCCACATTGGTTCTCACGAAGTCAGATACGACCTCGGAAGTTCAAATCTAGATTAGTTTAGCTTCTTCGTGGCTTTGTCAAAGCGCAAAATTGTGGAACGGAGCGATTCAGAGATATCCAGTCCTCATTTCCAGTTATTACAATGTCTTTTTGCTTAATTGATCGTTCTACAAATGAAGAGTACAAATATTTCTTGCCTACTTTTAGATATACAATATCAGTTCCAAATCGATGGACCCTTGGCACTTAGACCTACAACTTCTGGTCTAGGTTGGATCTGTATCTCAAAAAACACCCGCAAACCGGCCTAACTCTGTTCTGTATCTATTAAATATTGGTATGAGCCCTATAGAAAGACCTTGTGCATGACTTATTCCATCCGTAAACCTTAATGCCGACTTTTTACCATGCAGTCACCAGAACTGCTATTCATCAAATTGTGCATTAGGATGGGCCATTGCGCTGTATGGTTTTAAACATATTGTAGTGTTTTCAAGCTTACCGACAAAATTATTAGTCATGCGTGGATGAAGAATAAGGAACTGGACTTAGCAATATTGAGCTAATCCCTCCTTGATTCAGAAATTGCTTGTAGCCATAGAAATTTCTGGCCTGACGACAAGCGTGCATCAGCTAGTGAGCCAGGAAATGGTAACATATATCCCGCCGGACCTAATTGGACACAGCAATTATCCCGTTTCATGTAAGGCCTTGAGTTTGGTGTAACGTATCAGTAACACTTAGTGTAAAATGGGTATTATTGGAGTGAGAGCAAATGTACAAGACGCGAAGAGCAGGTTTCCAATACAAAATGACACTTTGGTCATTGGCATCTGGGCAGGTAGTGCTCATCAGCCTTGATTAAGAGAATGAACTCGCTGAATTTAAATCATCCCAACTAGGAATGGGCGATCTAGTGTACTTTTGCAGCCCACATAACCATAAAAAATACGAACCACAATCAATCCATAATAAATCGCCCGTCGCGCAGAATAAAATGGGTCGCCTTATCTGTTGAGTCCTGAAGAGTGGATAAGCTAGATCAGGTTATTGCAGACATATTCATCTCCGATTCTGCTTCTTTTCCTCTTCTCAATCTAACTAAAACGCTCTTTTACGTGCTAATGTCCGAATATTCAGGAATATTTTCTCAAGGAAAATGTTTAATTACTTTTTATTGAAAAATAGTTAATCAACTGTACTTTGAAATATTCGTGTGTATGTCAGTTCTCTTTTGCGTCTAGACGTGTGATCAACTTATAGTTCAAAATTTTGTAAACAAAATTCAAATTTGATAAATACTCAACTAGGATAAAATAGGTTTAAACAGTTTTTATTTTCTTGCCACCATGAATGGCACAAAATATCGGCATTCATAGGTATGCCATATTTGGAGCATAATTTTATTCACAAGTACTTTAAAAATTCATAAATTTTTTAAAGACAGATAATAAATACCTGATAAATTTGCCTAGATTTGCATAAGGTAATGAAGTAAGCCTACTCAAAACTATGTGCATTTATTTTTTTAATTGCATTATTCAAAACTTTTAGTATGGACCCTAAACTAGAAGCAGTTCTTTTGTGGTACGACCGGAAATATGATGAATGTATAAATTTGTGCAATAAAATTCTTTCCAAGGAGCCAAAAAATGAGGTATTGGCGTTCAGTTTATTTTAAGAAATATGTTTTGCTCAAGATGTGCTCACGAACAGAATCGCTCTTCCTAGACGTGTGTGACACGGCAACGTTATCTTTGGGAAATATACTGATGGACGAAATTACGTTAACGGAAAAAGACACCACGACAAATAGCAATACATCGGTGCACGATAAAAGAGGGTTAAGTCGAGCGATGTGCCCTTCTTTTCAGTTTAGTAGCCAGCTGAAGGGCGTTTCACGGCAAGGAAGCGAGTCAGGCCTCAAGCAACGTATTGGACAAAACATTCGGACATTCAACACAGCAAGACCAGATTCGTCCAGAAAAGGCATACCAATGCGACCTAACACGGTAATTTTGTCGTAGCCCTGTTTTTTGATAATGTCAACCAAGGAAAATTTTCCGTTATCAAAGTTTTGTTTAAAACATTGTTCGTAGGAAATTTAAAGGACCAGCATTTATGGGAACATTCCACAATTTTATATTTAGATTTTTCATGAATCCATAACACAAGATAAGGTAATCACGAGCGTTTTAGCATAAGTTATAATTAATTTCGTAAGGTTCTATCATTTAAAAAAAATTATTAGACAAAGAATGCGTACGAACATAGGCCTACAATTAGAAACAACATTATATATATATATATATATATATATATATATATATATATATATATAATCATTGGAATGTGGCTGTTTACTGCTCTTGAATCAGCGGGTCTTTAGATTTGCCTTCATTCCTTCTTTAGATAATATTTATTCTATCTACAAAATTATCATATTGATTTCGTTACCAACATCGAAACGGTATCTATAATTTTATTTATTGTTGGTAGAAATTTAACTTTGTTAAGCATACAAAGGCTCCTCATCTAACAAGCTTTAGTTTTTACCTGGTCTGTCAAACTACAGATCAGGTAATTTTATAGTAATAATAATAATAATAATAATAAATAAATAAATAAATAAATTTGATAATTCCAGTCTCGAAACTTTTTCATTATTTTAAACTATAGCTTTGTTCATATCTTCTGAAGCCTAGCTGAAGTCAGAGTTTCTGCAGGCAGGAATCTAGTCTCCAAATATTTGGCTCAGAGTCACTTCGCTTGGCAACTACGTCACATGTAGAAGGAACTAATGAAGTATTACACACACACATTTATACATTTATATATATATATATATATATATATATTTGTCAGTGTAAAATACACATTGAATCAGGTTGAAAGGATATCTAATCAAGTTGATCGTTTTTACCCTAACTGGAAACTCTTCAAGTACTCTCCATAAATGACCTTGGACGGGGCCCGAACTCGGGAATATGTGCTTCGGAATCTAAGATTCTATCTACCTATGTCGCATAATACAGGTTATTTGAAGTCACATGCCAACTTATATTTCTGATTAACCTTTCTTTCAGGTGGAATCTATTTTGAACGTCTTAAAAATTGAAGTTCTAACTAACCACTTCCTATCTGTCGTTATGAAGTAGATACCGTGCTAATTTGAGAAATTATATTGTTATGAGGTATAACGACAGGATTATTATTAAATACATCACGAAATTTCAAATAGGTTCCATGTTATGAAAATGGTGCCTAGAAATAAAAGTTGGTATATAACTTTGAACGGCGCGTTGTGGCGCCGGGAATAGTGTCTAAGACTCCAAAGTAAATGTTTTCTGACTTAATGTGCATCCTCACCAAATTCTCCACAGTACAGGAAAATTTCCCAATAAGTAAGAAATCGGTTTGTTGAATGAATTGCCTTTATCGCATGATGCAATGTTTAATTTATATTGACAATATATATATATATATATATATATATATATATATATATATATATATATATAGTCAAATTCCATCCATTGTATCTCATGTAAATAAAAATGTAAATAAATTTATACATACATGCATACAGACATGAATATATACATACATACATACATCTACGCACACATACATATATACATACATATATGTATACATATATGTATACATATATGTATACATACATGAATACATGCATACATACATATATACCCACATGCATACGAACATACATGCTTACATAGATGCATACACATATAAAAAAACTAGTATTCATGCATCAATGAATATATATATATATATATATATATATATATATATATATATATATATATATATATATATGAACAGACATAGGGATTAGACAGGTTTTTATTGGCTTTTGACAACGCACTCTAAAGCTTATTTTGTATATCTGGTGTTTAGACTTGTCAACTGATAACGATTGTGAGATCATTTGAAACCTTAAATTTTATTTAACATTATATTTTTAATTATTGACGAATACTTTTAAAAACATCATGCGGAGCTCCAATTCCAATTATTTTAATCTTCCTGTATTATTAGAATATCTCTAAAATTTTGTAATTTACTAAAACCTATTTTGCACTTTACACAAACAGGTTTCTGTGGTCTTATTTTCAAAAGATAAAGAAATTAAATCCAGTTTAATGATAATGCTTATACCGTTATATCCTGTTACTCCTATTTTGTTGTGGAAGTATTTGTATTCTATTTTTCAGCATGGTTAAATAATAATCTCTGAACCAACGGTTTTGGGATTCGAGATTGTCTTACACTTGTCTATGTTACCCTAACTATTCCCACAAGCACAGCTCTTATCCCCCCATTGGTAAAAATATAATAGTAGACTCGTGTATATGGTTGTTAAATCTAAACTATATGATAAATAACGTAATCGTCGCGGTTCAAATAATGCTTTCAAATAATTTATCATGACAAAAATGAGCATTTATTCTGAACTGTATTCATTTTTCTCTATGTAAACAGATAGGTATTTTTTAAAAATTACGTACACCTGCTATTTTGATCAGCCAATCATAGATGCCATTGAGAGTTGTTTTTAATTTAAATTAACTTTTAATTGATGATTTTGCCCTAAAACTACTTGCTAGATAAAAAATAACTGATTTATTCTATGAATATGCATAGTTTTAATAGAAAGGAATCCTCCATAACTTTTTGAAACATATACTGGAATTAATTGATAAACTGCTACGCAATTTGGATTAAATCTAAAACACCCATCGACGTACAGTTTTAGATGCCTACGTCTTTGGAATAAATACTGCTTGCGCTTAACCATAAATTATTGTCCATCCACAATATTGGACATTTTCCTCATTAATAGAAAATTGGTTGAATTTAATTTTAATGAATGATTAAGAATATTTAAATAGATTATATTCTAGCAAATTAACTCTTTCAGATGAGTTCAATGTCAGAACAACTCCATGCTGAATTTGTGAATATATCTCGCCTGGATTTGCGGCATTACGCGAAAACAGCTGATTATGCAAAAGGACTTATGGAATACTTAATGTATGCCATTCAAGACTACAAACAAGCAATACAGTTGGCTAACATGGTGATTACTAGCAGTGAAAGTTCTGATGGAGACTTGCAAGAAAAGAGCAGGTGTAATTTAGATCAGTGGTGGTGGAAACTACAGATGGCAAAATGTCTTTTTCGGTTAGTTTTTCTAGATGAAACATTATACTTTTTTAACAATTGAATTATCCGTGTTCCTACGACTTAAACGTGATTCAATCCTCTTAGCTATTAAGTTCGTTTTGATCGAAAGTTTCCAAATTTTTATAATCAAGGTTGCGGACATGATATGAACACCTGACCCATTAATTACTTACATATGTCAGTATAAACTAAGAATTGTATAGTGGAGAAAAGGCAATTCATCCAGTAGACCGGTTTCGTCCTTATCGGGAACTCATTATGTACTGGCCACAATTTGCTGCGGACTGGACTCGAACCTGAGCACTTCTGCTTCGGCAAATTCTGACCATTACAGGATGAGTTCCCAATAAGGACTAAACCGGCCTACTGGATAAATTGTCTTTTCTTCACTATACAATTCTTAGTTTATACTGACATATGTAAGTAATTAACGGGTCTGCTGGTCATATCATGTCTTCAACCTTGGTCATAATAATTGTTATCACCTCCCGCGCAACCAATGTCCGTTTAGTTTCCAAATTTGTTCAATTATACTTTTCTATAGACTGACGTTTTAATTTTAATGGTTAATTTGATCAAATGCATAAAATGCTTTTTAAATCAAATTTGCGAGCTTGAAGTAAACACCAATCCCATATTATTTACTTAGTCATCGAACAACAGCAGAGCTACCGGCATTCACACTTACTGACGCTATGTTGCTATGTTTTTTGACGACTGGTCAAATATAATGGAGCAACCAATGGTTGTTTACTTAATTAAAATTTTAACAGTGACGTCTGTTTCTGATTAAGCATAGCTGCAAGCATGCCGATTTAACAAGGGGACAAATAGATTGTGCGATCTTTCAACAAAGCCAGGAATTACCAGTATTAATATACCACTTGCCAAATGTTGAGCTTTAAGAAGGGTTCTTGTTTAGGATTTGCTAGCTTTCTGGTTTTCTGCTTGCTTGTTAGCTAGTAAATACAAAGCCTTGGTCTGTTAAATATGTTTCCATTGTTATCCTGTGTATTCACTAGTCCGAATGAACAGTATCTATTAGTATAAATCACATTTGACGCATGGATGGTAATGTATCAGAACGCTAAGTTGTAGTTATATTCGTTCTTTGCACTCCTTATCATGTTCAGTCGTATATTTCTGTGAGTTAGAGGGCAACCTACGGAGCAGCAGATCATTTGAATCCGACAGCATTGGCATCAGAGTCTATTTCAGAAATGGTGAGTACAATCCGCGAAACCAGCTGTAATGTAGCACATACTACCAACAGGCACCTCTTGATCAAAAGCCATTTTCTGTGCATTGCAAAGAAAAGTTGGAAAAGACTTTTAGCTGTCTATGAGACCATACCAATCGTCCAAAGCGTATCCATGCTAAACTGTCAAGAATAATTTAGCAAATTACAGTATCTGAATGACGACAAACTAAATATTCAGTGACATTATATTCGACAACTACGACTGATTCATAGTCTAAATAATGTTGGCATTATTGGTCACAGTCTTAAACTGAATAGCATATGAAGGCAACTAGTATGACAACAATTATTCACATCAAATTTGCGATCTTGTTATAAACACCAGGTTCATTATACAAATACACTTGTCTGGACAATTTAAGCATTGTGTGAAGAAAAGGCAATTCATGCGATAGATCGGTGTCGACGTTATTTGAATCTTATCATGTACTGTGCAAAATTTGCCGCGGACAGGACTTGAACCTGGGTACGTCGTCTGCTTCGGAGATTGTAATTCTCTCCATTGAGCCACCCTGCCGCACGCTGCGTGACAAGCATGATGCGTTCTTTAAACTCGTTCATTCATATTTAGGACAAAATGTTTTACTTAAATTTATAAATATTGCTTTTTTGATCAAACGCATTTTCATACGGATTACAGATATACGCAGTAAACAATAACGTTATTACCTGATCTGCGTTTTGACTAACGCAGCTTTCATTGTTCCAGTAATTTTCTTTTTCTATGATATTTCGATCTTCCTTACCGAAGATCTTCATCAGATGCATTTCATTTGTTTCGTGAGAGTAAAATCAGTGAAAAATCTTCAGTATCAAAACAAAAAGAATTACTAATTAATAATAGCTACGTTAATAAAACACAGATCAAAATATTAATTATTGGTTCCGCATCAAGGAAACTCTTTCAACAAACAATAACGTTGTTTCTACTTAGTCTATAACCAAGCTTTCTTCATAAAAGATAGCTAAATATATTTAAATAGTTTATAGGGAAAATATATTCAATAATTATAAACAAAATTATTAGAGAATATGGGTAAATTTATTTTTTGAATACTAATCGATACAAAACTCTATCAGCGGTCATTACTTTTACAGATGTCTATGAGATCAGTTGAGTATGTACCATTAAATAACTATTGCTTGTGCGGGTGATGAGAACAATTCTTTAAATCAAGTTCGCCAGCTTGAAATAAACACCAATCCCATTGTATACAACCAGTCCAACACCACAGCAAAACTGCCGTCAATATCTACCAGTTTGACTTTGAGCTTCGCATGTATTTAATTGGAGTGCTTTTACTAGTGATATATGCCTAACTAAGTGTTACCTTTTGAGTGTGTTTGGATTTGTGGCCGTGTAAAGGTGTGGATGGTTGTCACCGTGTAGCTTAGTGCTGTTTCAGATTGAGTTATTTGTTTATCTGCCGATTTTTTTTTACCAGATATTCACATTTCTGGCCATTGCCGGTAGGAATGTTTTCTCCTTTATGCTGCATTTCATGCCACACACTTCGTTAACTCTTCAATTTTGTCTCTTCTTTAACAAAGCATACTTTGATTATGGTTGCATTAGTCCCGTACTTTATTTACAAATTTTGGGTATTGATAGCCATAATAATGTCATTAGTGGAGCTACGTTTACTTCAATTTTTGCAGTCCAATTGAAATTTTCCATAATGCTGGTTAGCACGCGGTCAGATCTGGCTTCAAATCGAAATTTAATTATATATATATATATATATATATATATATATCTTTATATATGTCACCTTAAAATATTACAGCATGTTTCTAATTAGGAGAAAACATTAATAACAAGTGGATAAATGCCATCTATTTCAGCATTACTAAACATCGCTCTACAATCTTTCATTTATATATATTCTGGGTTTTCAATTGATTATGCTAGTGGTAACAAATCTATTTATATATATATATATATATATATATATATATATAGAGAGAGAGAGAGAGAGAGAGAGAGAGAGGAGAAAAATACCAGTAATCTATAGTCGTTTTTGTTTTAGCAAATTTAATAAATATTCATCTAATTTTGTAGCTACGCGCTTTAAAAAATAGTGATTTTATTTAACTATCGCGGGGAAAAATATGTACATATTCCGCGATAGTAAGTTAATTCACCAGTTATATGTATGAGAAAAAAGAATTGTAATTTATGGAATAACATTTATTAAGAACTATCATTTCTACCACTATTTACAGCCCATATTCTAGATGCATTAGGGATATTTCGCTCATCCTATCAGAACTGAAATTTTTTGTAATAAAACACATCTTAGCTATGCAAGTATGTATTAGGTTTTGCGAACCTAGTAACAAATTAGTTCAGTTGTGACCAGAAGGATAAACCAAAGGCAGCATGAACGGAAAGTATAATCTCTTGCACATTCGTTTCGTGCTTACTGGCGACTCATCAGTAGGAGCCGGTATTACGCCTTTAACCACTATATATTCGGTAGAAGAATGTGGAATAATAGGACGGTACAATCTCCTAGACGAATGTGTAAGCCTGTAATAGTGAAGCTAACATAATCTAAAGTCAACGACAATACGACTTCAATGCTAGCTCACACTATATAATATATATACCGAGTCTGTAAAGGATACTAACACTATGGCTATTGTGTTAGTAACTGATACTTTTTTGGAAATCGATGAGTACCGCATACTAACACTATGGTTTCCGAGTCGGTACATGATACCAACCTGATGGATATAAATTTATGCTAAGTTCACCCAAATTGAGAATTACAACAATTTCCGAACACCTGTTACTCCAGTTAAACCATACACACTGGCCTTCATTGATATCAATTATCACATTTCGCAGTAAGCATGACATCATTCAATTCAATATATTACAGTTAAATACTGTTTGTTGCGCAGAACTAATATATATGCAAGTATGCATTAGGTTTTGCGAACCTAGTAACAAATTAGTTCAGTTGTGACCAGAAGGATAAACCAAAGGCAGCATGAACGGTAAGTATAATCTCATGCACATTCGTTTCGTGCTTACTGGTGACTCATCAGTAGGAGCCAAAAATATATTGGTTAAAGGGCGTAATACCGGCTCCTACTGATGAGTCGCCAGTAAGCACGAAACGAATGTGCATGAGATTATACTTACCGTTCATGCTGCCTTTGGTTTATCCTTCTGGTCACAACTGAACTAATTTGTTACTAGGTTCGCAAAACCTAATACATACTTGCATATATATTAGTTCTTCGCAACAAACAGTATTTAACTGTAAAAACATCTTAGCTATGTATATCTTATTATTACACAATGTAGACTTTCTTTTTCGTAATGTCATATGATATGCCCTCGCCTTCATTTTGAATCTCTCTGCACTTGGTTGCCGTGTCGTATTTGAATCTCGTCCATTGCTTTTGAAGGTTTGTTTTTATGTCTTCGTTGCATTTCAAATTAACTTTTTTTAAATTACTTTTTGCACATTTAAACATGTATTGAGCTTATAAATAGCGAGAGCTTCAATTTCCGAACAGATGTTACATATTTAATACAAAATTAATAAATTGTCTTTCATTTGTTTGGAAAACCATGTATTTGTCGGTAAACAATCAAATAACAAGAAGCTTTGAAAGAATTATTTAGCAGATTAAAAACAGAAACTACAAATTAATTAGTGTCTTTGGAGAAAAAATATTTAGAATCAACGAGACGACAGAATTTCATTATTTGCTTCAAGTCAAATAAGGAACTAACCTTATGTGCTTTTGATTATGTGACTCTGTTTTCGCTAACTTCTGGTTTATTCCATCTAGGGGCAACTGCTTTCTGATGAATTCATGAAACAAATCGACTACTTTTTATCTTAAAAGCCTTAAGATAATTACTAAATGCAATAAAATGAATGATTTAGCAACATATGAAGCCCAGTGATTAAACAAATTGCAGCCTGATTTATGCAAGCAGATAAAGCATGTTCGGACATTGAGTGTAAACTGGAGTTGATGCATGCAATTTATTAGCACTTCCTCTATTGAAAATTAGCGCAAACGAATAATTTTGGAAGAGTTTTGTCGGAGATCAAATTCCTACAAAGTGACAGGATGCAAACTTCGAACTCCACACATCAAACGTTTTATTTTATTTATTACTTCAGACAATGAATTGGCAATTATTTTCTGTTGACTGATGTTCATTATTTATCCGTGCGACAAATAGTAAATGCACAGACTCCAAGCCAAAAATGCACAAATTTAAATTTATCCTCTGATAAATGTATAAAGACGTCCCCTCATCGATGGTAAATTCAGGAGAAATTTCGGAGGAGCAAAAACATGGACCATAAACTCAACATGGCCAAATAGAACATAAAAGAAACACAATTTCGTGCTGCTTACATGGATTGCTGTTTCACATCGATTCACACATATTTGTACATTTTCATCTCTAAATTAATAAGCAAAACAGGCCATTAAATAATGCATGCCATACCATCATCTCATCAAATGTGGTGTCTGTTCAATAATGTCAGATTGGTATAATTATTTGGAAATTTGGGTCTAAATAAATGCCATATGAGCTCCACCTAAAAGAGAAAAAAACTAACTGAGTTACATTGATTTGTAAATGACTGAAAATTGCGTCTAGTGTGCGGCAGGATGGCTCAGTGGTTAGCGCACCAGATTCCGAAGCAGACGGCAAATTCTGACCAGTACCTGATGGATACACAATAAGGACGAAACCGGTCTACTGAATGAATTGCCTTTTCTAAACTTTACTATTATAAGTTTACACTAACAAATGTATGTACTTTATGGGTCAGGTGTCAGCGCTTGTTGCAAAACACATTATTAAAACAGAGCACTAATTGAACACAATTAACTTTTATATTCTATATTATTCGTTATCGATTATTTTTTTCTATATTTGTGAATAATTCTGCACAGACCACCCGGATCTGCTTTTTATATCGACTCAAATCCTGTTCGTGCTTTACTTCTGAATATTGTAGAACTATGAAACATAATTAATAAGATGTTGCGTCAGCCAGGAACAGCAGAAAAATCAAATTTCTTATTGATAGGAATGGAAACACCAACCTTAAAACGGAAAAACCAGTGCCTCTCAGGACAGCCGCGACAGAAATTTAAAATTACTCGCCCACTCTCAAACTGAAACACACCCATATGTCGTATTTAGTAAAACCTCAACAAACTCTATGTATGTAAAATTAAGTTTGATGATTTAAATACTAAAAAAAATATTTTCGTTCAACAAGACGCACAAAATATCAAAATTACTTTTTGCCACAAATCCTGACGCAGTTCATTGTCTTGGTCACCATCATTGTGAAAAGGCAAAATGAATAGCAATGGTACATTCACTATATACATATATAACATATAGAAAACAAGATGTGCGGCTATTGCTTTTTGGAGTTTCACTTTTATTGTAAGTAACTAAAATTTTGAGTGAAAATGTTACTTGCTTTCATTCTCAAATAAAAATGTAATCAGGTGTTCCCTGTATGCACATGTGGTGATAAAAAATATTTATTTTCGGACTTGATTTAAACACGAATCCAAGTTTGCAAACAGTCCTAAACAACATATCTTTCGCCAGTTTTATATACTGACCATTTCTATCCTCCATGCTCCTTAATTCTACTAGCTAGCAATGCACCACAATTTAATTATGCTATATGGAGAAAATTAGAAATGCGACTCGCCCCTAAAGTAGCTAGGCATTTATCGTACTTAAATAGAATCTCAGCTGCTCGCCTCATTTTCAGTTAAGACCCGAATATTTTAACAGCGTTTTTCACTGTTGTTTAAGCTGATCAACATAACAGCCATTTAGTGTGCAGGTGGTGAAAGCAATTATTTATTTTAATCAGGATTTCTACAATTTAACAGACTCTAAGAAACTCCTCCTACGTCGGTTCTAAGTAAAGCCTCTGCAAAAAAGTTTTTTAATATTTTAAATTGCATTCACTTTAACAACGAATTAATTTAATGTACCGCTTTCCCAACTTATTTTATGTTTAGCTGCATTTGAGGCCTACTTAGCCTACAGAATTGGGTGTTTTAACTGTTTTTATTAAATTGACCAGTAAAAGTGTTTCGTTTTTAGACTCTGTTCGAATTTTGTTTATTTTTTTCGCATTTTAAAGTTTAGGCTTGCCACGGGAAGCGTTAGCTAAAGCCCAGGAGTCATTTTATCTTCAGGAGATGGTTGAAACAGCCAGTTTCATAGGCCATGTATTTATACAAATGGAACAACCATTAGCTGCGATTCAAATCTACAAGGAAGGACTTGAACATTTTCCGGAGTGTGTTAAGCTTTTGCTCAGAATAGCAAGAGTGAACGAGGTAAATGCAGTAACTTAATTTTCTAAATGAAATCGATATATATATATCACGCAGCTATTAAATATTTTCGCCTGTGTGGGAAAGCAGCTTATCTAGATTTAGAGGATTAAAAAATATTTCAGGTTAATTAAAAGTAATGTTTCTTTGACTGATGTTTTTCGTGCTTACTTTATAGGAGCTTTTCAATACAAGACAACCACCATCTAGTTGATTATTTAAATCAAGTTTTCGATTTTAATATAAACACCAGTCCCATTATAAACATACATTTGTCAGTATCAACTTAGCATTGTATAATGTAGAAAAAGCAATTCATTCAGTAAACCGGTTTTGGTCCTCATTTGAAACTCTTCACATACTGTTCAGAATTTTCCGCTGAATGGGCTTGAACCTGGGCAAGTATGCTTTGATACCTGTTGCTCTAACCATTGAGTCATCCTGTCACACACTACACACAATTTTCAATTATATGCATATTAATACTTCATTGTTAGTCTTTCATTTAGATGGAACCTAAATGGAATACCATTATACATAAAGTTCCATATAAACACACATAATCTGTGATAATAAAACAGACATCATATTACCTGAGGACGTGGTAGTGAATTGAACATTCATGTATTTAAACGAACACTGGTTGCATGAGCGGCGATAGCAGCTATTAAATCAAGGTTTCGATCTTGCCTTTGTCAGTATAAGCTAAGCATTGTATAATGTAGTATATAATGAACATATAACATAGTATATTATGGAAAATTGTGTGTAGTGTGCGGCAGGGTGGCTCAGTGGTTAGAGCAACAGATTTCGAAGCGCAAGTGCCCAGGTTTGAACCTCACCCGCGGCAAATTCTGGCCAGTACATGATGAGTTCCTAATAATAACAAAACCGATCTACTGGATGAACTGCCTTATTTAAATTATACAAGCCTTAGTTTATACTGAAATATGTATGCATATAATGGGACTGTGTTTTACTTCAAAATCAAAAAATTTATTTAAATAATTTTTATCATCGTCCGCGCAATGAATGTGCCTATAACCAGATCAAGCTGATTAAGAGATTCACATTTACATAACAGATAAATACCTTTAATCTGTATGCATTTTGCCAATATTATAATAGATGTAACTTAAAGACAGCGAAGAAATTAGTAATAAACAAAATGAAATTATATTTAATCGACCATTGTTTGATTTAATTAATTATATTTACCACCCGCGCATTCAACCATCGTTTTATTATATAAATTGGTGTTTATATCAGGATCACATCCTTGATTTAAATAACGGTTTTCACCGCCAGCATAACCAACCTCTGTTTAACTATATAAATTTGCAATTCACTACTACTTCCTGAGTTAGCATAATTGGATGAATTTCTTAATCTACATAATTCAATGCTTAATTTATACTAAAGAAAGGTACTAATGGTAAATTAAATAGAACAATTTACCATAAACCAACCTGGCCTGCTCAGTATTTCAAAAAAATTATCAACTGTTGGCGGCTGTTTTTCAAGAATTGACAGGTTGTTTAAAATCAACGAATATACTAAATCAAAAAAAGATTTAATGTATAATGGTTATCCTTGACAATGAATTGAGTCCATTATTCAAAGAGGAAGTCAAAAAAAACAAATGTGTTTTTAACCAAAAAAGTATTTTACCTGAACATTCCATGTAAGGAGGAAACAAATTCTCGTACAACACAAATGAACGTGGAAGCGGAATTAGCACGCTTATTTCATTAAGCCAAATTAGATTGTTATTTAAGGTAAAATTCTGCTGACAACAATATATATATATATATATATATATATATTCATTACTCTTCCTATATTACGAAAACAAAAGAAATTTATCAGATACCAAGAGATTTCTTTCTCGTTATCTCTTAAGTATCTACTACTGAACATATCTTTTATTGTCATGGACAACCTTTTTGTGTTTTTGGTAATCCGTAAATTAACTGTTATAATCCGTACATTGTTTGTGTAGATGATAAAACTGGCTTGAGCTTCTGTGCAGTGGCCTCATCAATTAAACCGGCACCTATGATAATCTTAATCTCATTTATTACTTTGCGTTCCACTTTGTCTATTTCATCTCATTTATCGTCTAGACGTGTGAATTTTGTGTTCTACTTTAGCACGTTTTCCATCTTTTGTATATAGTCAGATTTGACCATAATAACTACGCTCTTGCCTATATCAGCGCGTAGTATTTTGATGTCTGCATTTCTGCTGATACCTCTAAGTGCATTTAGTTGTTGCTTTGTCAATGCATGCTGTTCTACGCATTTAGACGATTTCAAATGTGAAGCCTGATCAACTAATGTAGCCTTGAACCAATTTTTATAATCACTACTGGTAGGTTCGAAGTCAGCTCTTGTTCAAATAGCAATTCAAATGCTGCCTCAAAATCAACATTGCAATTATAAGAAGGATGTATTCCATAATATCGGCCCATCGATAGTGCCTCCGTTGTTAGCTGATCGATTGGCACTTTTACTAAGTTAAGCACACGCTTATCAAGTTCGGTCGGTTTTAAATCACTAAAAACTCCAAGTTTTATATCTTTTTCCAATTTACTCAAAATTCTTGCGTTATCTTTCGTCATAATGCCAGCAAACACATCAGAAATTTCATTCTTGCAAAAAGACTTAGTTCATCTAATACACAAGATACACATCCGATTCTTGCCTGTGGCACTGCTTCATCTTCCTTCAACTGCTCAATTTTGGAATACGCCAATCTTGTAAGATTTCTTCGGTTGACTCGTAGTTTGGACATTCGTAAAGTGCGCACCAAATCACCTGGGAACCGTAATTGCTTAATTCACTGAAAATAATGTTCTTTCCACATTAACGTTCTTTGCACTCTACACTTTAACGTCTCTAGTTCATCTAGTTTTTTGAAAGATTCTTTTTTAAATGGGAGCTTTAATAAAATTCATTGTACCCTTCCTATGTGCAAAAACAAAAAGAAATTTTATCAGATACAAGAAACATTTCTTTCTCACACATTCAAAGAAAATATATATATATATATATATATATATATATATATATATGTGTGTGTGTGTGTGTGTGTTATTAATTTGTAAATACATTAGGAAGAATAAGAGTTTCAATATTCTTTAAAATGATATTTCATCAATTTTATGTCTTATTTTACAAAATTGACTGAATTATAAATAAGGACAACGGGAACGAGGAAGATGCAATATGTGACTACAGAAAGGTATTGTCTCTGGATTGTACAAATTTTGAAGCTATTGCCGCATTGGCAATGCACTACTTTTACAACGACCAACCAGAAGTCTCCTTGGTCTTTTATCGGTAAGTAAAAACTACAGTTGAAAATTGAAATTATTAATTAAAAATTTTGAACGATACGCATGCTCCATTTAATGCTTTCAGTTAATAAATGATTTTTACCTGGCTATAATTTTATCCATTATGTGTGGCTACTTATAGTAACCAGAAATGTTAGTAAAAATTATAATGCAGCTATTATTTTGTTACATGATAAATAATTTGAAATGTAAATACATTCTGATGGTAAATCAAATAAGACGCGACAATGAATTCAACGTTTTTGAAGGTGGTTCAAGGTTAATGATAATATTATGGAAGGTATATTGAGCGCTCATGTTACACGCGTTCTCGTTTAATGAAAAAAACTTTCATTATTTAAAAAAATCAATCACGTATCTTCACTGCGTCTATTGAATGACTGGAACTATTATTTATATTTGTGGCACGCCGATTAACCAGCAGAAATTCTTTATGATTATTTAATAAACCGAGCAATAATAAGCAATTTGCAGTATTCAGTATCACTCATTACGTGGTTCAGGTAAATCAAAATGTCGCCTTGATAATGGTAATTTAATTTTGCAATCTCAAACAGAATGCAAATAAATCTAGCAAGTCAAAAGCACAAACTGGCCTGGAAACCATGGAAATTTTTATTCTTAAAGAAAAGTTTAATGCAGAAAACGAGTAAAATTATAGTGATTGTCTAAAACATAAAATTACTATTTTAAAAAAGTGTAGAAAGATATTGTATTATTTTATTCAATTCTATATCACGCGAAATGAAAAATAAAATCGGTTATTAATAAAGATTAGTTACAAAAACTCTTTCCTGTACGCATTCCATTAGAACTTAATGCCACAGAACGTAGCATAGCCTTATTTTATAAAGCAAAATTTGTAAATGCTTAATTTCTCAAGTGTGCTAACTTTTATTTTGCTGACAACAATATGAATACAATTGTGAAAGAGAGCGAGTAAATAGTCCCGCTGTAAAATAATATATAAACAGTATAGAGGAGTATCCTATGCAAAAATAAATTCAGATTTTATTTTAAGTGTGTTTAATTGGTTTAGTACTCAATCGAATACTATTTGGTCAATTTTTAAGGATGGTAAAACAGCTTCATATTTGTAGAAAACATGTTAAGAGACGCTTGAGCTACAAGAATGGAAAATGATTCCGCTATGAATGATTTGGAGAGGATTGGCAATTGATCATTCGCATCCAAAATTATGATTCTCTGTATTTTAACTTTAATATTAACTTTAACACTGTGAAAATTCTCCTTAGTTATACTATTTAGCCGCCGTGCAAATAATGGGGTCAGTATGTCGCCTCTAAATGGTAAATTTAGGAAAAACTGCTTGACGGTATTCTCTCTAATGCGAATCTGTCGCGGTCTGCTGTTGGCATCAATCAACAGTTTGGAGTAGTTGTTCATTAACAATATTTTCCTTACGTAGGCAAGCTCTTCCTCGGACTTGTGTTCAGAAAAGATCTTCCTGATTCTGTTTGCTAGATTAACTTAGTTTCTTTTGTGAGATTTTGGCACACTGCTGTTGTAATGAATTTATTGCCCGGTGAAAGTGGATTTTCTATTTATGGCCAGAATACAAATCCCCGTTTACTTTTCGTGTGAGTTTAATGTCAAGGAATGGAAAACTATTGGGTTTTTTCTAGCTCGAGAGCGAATTTAATGTCTGGATCGGCTACATTGGCTTGTTTGAGGATTTCCGATTGATTTGCTGCTTCTGGGATGAACAAAAATGAATCATCTATGTACACTATGTAGAGTGCGCACTGGTCAATTATACGTTTTAGGGTCGTTTTTTCAAGATGATATATGTTTAGATCTGCCAGGAGGGATGCAATGCTAATATGAGGTCTTTGAAGTCATTGGTGTCAATAAGAAAATCGAAAAACTCATTTTTAATCAGATCACACAAGATCGTCGTCGAGAAAGACCTTTACATGCCAACAGGCACACACACAGACACAAACGCATACACACTTACTTATCAGCCCAAACAATAAATTGAAGTACAACCGAGACAGATTTGATGCCACCCACATAACCAAATGAAAATCCAGAATGTATATAAATGAAAGATTTTAAAGTGAAGTTTAGTATTCTTGAAATAAATGGCCATTATTCACTTTGTTATTAATACGTTTTTCTTCCTAATTAGAAATATACTGTGTAATATTCGAATCCAATAGACATAATAAAGGACACACCCACCCCCACACACACACACATATATATATATATATATATATATATATATATATATTTATTTCTTTATATATTGTGGTTTATATCAAGAGCGCAACCTTATTTTAAATAATTGTTATAACCGTCCGCGCAACTGATGTTTGCTTAATTATATGAATAACACATAGGTTGATTTCATTCATAAGATTTTATAAGTAAAATAATTAACACTGCGGTATTACTTCTGTAGTTGCTCTTAGTTGTTACATGATAGAAAATCCGAAAAACACTTACATTCTTGCTTGCTTCGATCATTATTTGTTCTTTAAAGTTTTGTCGACCGGCTCGCATTCTAGAAAGATGAACGTTAAAATTTACATTTTAATAGTTATGATTTTTCTTTGCGTTAATTTATTCTATCCGAGAAATTGAGACGTAAATTTCAACGTCTGTTGAAAAAATTCTATTATACTCCATTCGTATAATCGTGGTTGCGAGAATTTACTGTTTCGATTTCTTACCAACAGACGCGGAGTAACTACCAACCCGTTACTTCATTAAAAAATAATTAGATGATGCACCACAGTCACTATAAAAGGAAAGTGGCATCATCTTCACGCATCTGCTTCGTGTTTATTGACCTTTCCTCAGTAGTAGTCGCCACAAACCGTCGAACAGATTTTTATGTGGTTTATTAATTCTAGAAAAAGCTGCTGAAAAGTGTGTTTTGCGAGGATTTTGCAGTATCTAAAGAGTGGTCGTCTGTGTGCTCGAGGTGCATAGAAATTTACGCCTATGGGATATCAGTCATGCTAAAACTGGTATATTGATCTACTACTTCGTAAAAACATAAATGGTTACGCGAAATCTAACAAATCTAACAGTATTTGCATTACAGCAGTTTTGTGCCATTTCAATATAAATTATCAACAGTTCGTGGTTGCTTCTCAAGAATTGACAGGTTGGTTAGTCAAGATTCTAAAGAAAATGAATATAATAAGGCAATTAACGATTTAATGTCTAATGGCTATCCCAGACAATTAATTGAATCAATTATTAAAAGGGGAGTTAACCAGAAACAGACGTACTATGGGCCAGAAAAGAAAACTGTCTACCTAAACATCCCATTTAAGGGGGATGCAGTTTCCCGAATGGCACAAAAGAAAGTTGAAGCAGCATTGACACGCACATTTAATGCAGCCAAACTACGAGTGTTATTTAGGGTAACACACTTGCCTTTACCAGCAATCAAAGAGAAACAGCCGTTAATGTCGATATCAAATATTATTTACCAATATACATGCGCAAGTTGTCGATCAACTTACGTAGGCCGAACGACCAGACGGTTAATTAC